>JAYKAV010001112.1:1589560-1643354 GCA_035582835.1 Phoebastria nigripes | reverse complement strand
CCGGCAGAGCCCTGCGGTGGGGCTGGCCGGCAGCCCCGGGGAGCGGCGGGGCGGGCGGGCGGGAGCGGCGGCCCGGCTCCCCCCGGCTCCCCCGGCTCCTCCCGGCTCCCCGGCTCCCCCCGGCTCCCCCGCCCGGCTCCCGGCGGGGCCGCGGCCAGCTCCAGCCTGCGCTGAAACTGAGCAGACCCTCCCCGCACCCCCCAGCTCTGCTTTCTTTCACATCTAATTTGATAGGAGGGTGATTTCAAGCTTCCCACAGTTACAACTTTTCTTGATTTCTCCCTTTCCCCCCCCTCCTCGCGCATTTATTACTTGCATTTAATTAATTCCTTCTTTGCGTTTCCTTTCCTGTTAATCTTTGGGTGACTGCTTTGTACATATGGCAATCTGATAATGAGGGAGTTTATCCTTATTCTCTATACTTCTTCATTGCGATGTCCACCCGTCTAGTGCCTGGGATATCGATCATCTTTCCTTGGGGAGGGGGACAAGGTAAGAGGGGTGATAAAAGATTTGCAGTATCCCACACCATTAAGAATAGCTTTTATTCCTTGGCACTGTTTAATCAACTGTTATATCAAGTCATGCTGTTTAAGCAACCACATCAAAAGAACATACCCTCTTTTGTATAAATTATATATTCCTTGTATCTGTCTTCTCACATGCACGCAGACGGGGAGATAAAACTTAAGTTTGTTTTTTAATAGCATGAAGCAGGTATTTAGCTGTTATACAACTTGTTTCTGCAACTAAGTTGGTTGATAAAAACCTAGAAGCCAAGCTGCTGACTTTCTAACTTTTTGCCCACTCCCAAGTCAAAACTCCTAAATTTAAAGCTCTGAAAGAGAAATCAATGATTCACTGAAACTCTACAGAGAAACACAAATAGCAGAAGAAAAGTTTAGGCTAAAAAAGAGGGAAGAGCACCAGTTAGAGTCGGTGTGAGAGCTTCGGATCACTTCTTTCGGCTATTTTCTGAAGTTTACGTAAAAAGACCACTTTGTCCCTTGAAAAGTCTATGCTGCCCTGCTTGTTACAGTTTACGGATATACAACTTTTTTACCACTTAAAAACTAATTTTAAAGTCCATTTTCACGTGGTTTAAGTTGATTACGACTCAGCTCGATGTCACAGACCGGAAAACTCCCATATAATTGCTCGCCACAAAGAGCTTTTTTTTAAAAAAAAAAAACTTAAATACAGTTGATTTTTTTTGTTCTTCTGAGAGACTGGACTTTGAATTACTTCAGCATGTCGTCCTGACATTTTTAAGAACTCCTAAAAAACTCCTGAAGGTTTCTAGATCCTAGACAAATTGTATTTTCTCAGAAGCAACAGTAAATGAGCTCTTTACAGGCAGAGAAGTGTTTGTTCATATGGGACTCTGCTTTTCTGTCTAACCTGCTCTATCAGCCCCATCTCTGCAATTTTGCTCGTCTCTCAACACCTTTGTCTGATTAGTAGCTTTTGGAGATCGGGATAAAGACATCACTTGCCACGCTGCATGAGATAACAATTAATTTAACATTAAACTTATCCCCTTTCCATTCACTTTGCTTGGATCGATCTCTGTTAATTGTGTTTGCGGATGCTTTCAACACTATGCTTTTCTTAAAAACTTAATGACACCCCGCAAGGAGGTGTAAGAGTCTAAAACGCTCCTCTTCGACTTCGACCAAAGAAACAAAGAATATAGCCCCAGCGTGCTCAGGAGACCACCTATTTTTAATCAGTTGACTTTCCATGCACTTCTGAAGATACAACATTATTTTAAACTGGGTGATAGTCCTGGTTTTATTTAAAAAAAAAAAAAAAAAAAAAAAAAAAAAGTGCCATTTAGATCTCTCCACGTTGCAGTTGTGTGATACACAAGTCAGACTCGCTAACTTCATATAACTGCCGCCTCGCATCAGATTTACTTGTTTCTGCCTTTAAAGTAGTCATTTATCAGCTAAAAGGCGAGTGTGTTTAAAAAAGTATGTCTTTAGGAGGGAGAGCAATCTCCCCTTTCAGGGGGAAGAAACCTGTTATAAAGCCACTAAGGTGGGTGCGCTCTTAAATGGCATTATTCCCCCCTTGGGCGTTAGTATTTCCCCAATATCTTTCTATTTGCACGGCTCCCCGATAATTCGGCATTTTATTTAACCGCAACTGCCCTTAGAAACTTGACTTGCACTGAGGCAGCCTACTAATCTTATTTATTTTTTTTTTTCTCTTTCACAGAGGCATCTGTTCCTCTTGCTGACAAATGTACCATTCTGCCAAGAAAGTTTTTGAAAAAAAAAAAAAAAAAAAAAAAAAAAAAAAAAAAAAAAAAACCCCCCACAGGCAAAAAAAAAAAAAAAAAAAAAACAAAAACCAAAAAAAACCCCCCAGCGTGTAATTGATGTTATCCCAAGAAAGCTCGATCTCCACCCCTCTCAGCTCCAAGCCCTTCAGGTAAAAGGAAAAAAAAAAAAATCTTTCAAGAATTTGTTGCCTTTTTGAGGGTTAAAACATCAGAAGACAAGCTTGTCTCGCCTTGGCCAATCAGCTCTCGGCCCTGGCAGCTATAATATAGAACTAAAGGCAGACTCCTCTCACAAGCGTCTTGCTTTGCTACCATTAAAATCAGACCCTTTTTTTGTCTCTCGATTGCTGTCTCCCGACCAAACTCCGATGTGTTCCGTTATCAGCGACCTAAAGCCTGCCATTCCAGCACCTGTCTTGCTAGGGATCGGTGGATAGTATACGATTCAGAAAGCAGACAAGGACATAGGAGGAGAGAGAGCTCTAGAGAGACAGCCAGGGATAGGCACAGAGAGCTTTGAAGTAATTGGATTCAATGGACGAAATGCTGCTGTTGACAAGAATTCTCTTGGTGGGCTTCATCTGCGCTCTTTTAGTCTCCTCTGGGCTGACTTGTGGACCAGGCAGGGGCATTGGAAAAAGGAGACACCCCAAAAAGCTGACCCCTTTAGCCTATAAGCAGTTTATTCCCAATGTGGCAGAGAAGACCCTAGGGGCCAGTGGAAGATATGAAGGGAAGATCACAAGAAACTCCGAGAGATTTAAAGAACTAACCCCAAATTACAACCCTGACATTATTTTTAAGGATGAAGAGAACACGGGAGCTGACAGACTGATGACTCAGGTAGAGCCACAGAGATACCTGTATTTGTGTTTGTTAACCTCTCTGAGCAATCCTAAAGGACGCATCTGTCTTAGTATTTTTGAAAGCCCCCCCCTTTCCCTCTCCCCCTCCTCCCCCCGCCCCTCCAAACTCGGCTAGTTTCCCCCATTGAATGTAAATACCATCTATCCAGACAAGTTAGCAGGGGCTGGAGCTGGAGCTATCTAGATATTTGGTGGGGGAATCTGTGTGATACTTACAGTCATTACTGTGCCATGGCGTTCCCTGTAACTTGGTTAGAGATTGCTGTTTGCATTTGTCCCCAAGGATGCACTTTGATCAAACGAATTGCATACAGCTCAGAGGACCCCAAGTGTATAGTGACCGCCAGGCCACTCACTCATTATTACAAACGTAGTCCTCGGTTGCTACGCCTGCTGACTTGATTTTTTTTAATATATTTTATTTCATTTCTTTCTTTTTTTTTTTTTTTTTTTTTTTTTTTTTTTTTTTTTTTTTTTTTTTTTTTTTTTTTTTTCTTTTTTTTTTTTTTTTTTTTTTTTTTCTTTTTTTTTTTTTTTTTTTTTTTTTTTTTTTGCTTCATTTCATTTTAGCCTTCATTATTATTTTTTTTTCCTCGCGAGCATATTCTAAATTTAGTAGGCATGCAGTTGTGCACTCACAAAAGGCAGCTGAAGCCGGATCGACCATTCCTCTCCTGATTCCGTATTATATAGCTCGTATTGCAATACCATCATTTGCAATTGTGCCCATCAGAGCGTAAATATATTGATATTTCTTTAAGGATGCTCGCCACCAATGCTCTGGTACTTCCATAGGGGAGGGACTTGCAACTTATCGGCATTGCATCACCTTCTGTTTTAAAAGATCTGATGGCACAAGGTTTACAACTGGGTAAATATTGGATCTCGGGTGGAATCAGATTGCGGAACCATTTTATGCAAAAAGAGAGAGAGAGAGAGGGAGAGAACCTCTCCGAGAGTCACCTCATAATTATTATTCATGCTCAASAGAGAGCTCGGTGAAGTCAATTGCTCTGCCAATCCCGGAGTTTCTGAAACTACATGCAATCTAGACACTGGAAATGGGTTTCCTCCAAATATAGGTCAACAGCGCTTTTTTAATATTAATACATTTAAGCCCCACCTTCACTGCTAGAACAGGACTCGCCTGGAAGGACTAGGCGGGGAGTGGACGCGGGGAAGGGGGGTGGGGGGTGGAATTTCCCAAACTCTCTCCGTTCCTCGGCCTGATTTTCCGCACGTTTGCCGGGTCTCCCGGGGCGAGGGACCGGCGGCCGCCACCATCTCCTCCCGACCACCTTAAATCGCACCGTACCTCGGAGCGCGGCGGCGCGCCTCTGCCCGGCCGCCGCCGCCCGCTGCCCGCCGCTGCCCCGCGCAGGGGTGCGGAGCGGAGCGGAGCGGGGCGGAGCGGCTGTCGCTCCCCCGCTCGGGCGCAGGGCGCTCCGCGCCCCTCTGCGCACCCGCGGTCCTCGGCCCTCGCCGCCTCCGGTGCGAGGCGTGCGGCGAGTCAGCCGCATCTCTCGCATTTTCAGCTCCACTTACTCCCCTCGCGTATCGATCGCGGCGGCTCGGGTTTCACCCCTCTTCCCTCCGCAGCCCGGCGGCGGCGGCGGCTCCGCGGGAGACGGGCTCCCGCCGGGGCACGGCGCATCCCTCCCTGCGCGGCTGCGCCGGTGCGTGTGCGCGGCGGAGCGGGGCGGCGGGGCCGGGGGGGAGCCGGGAGACGGTCGGGAGAGGTGGGCTGCGGGCCGGGGGCGGCGTGCGGGCTGACCCCGGCCCCGCGGCTCTCCCGGGGCACGCCGCGCCGGCTACGCGGCTGGCCGCTCTCGCTGCATTAGCTGGCAGCATCTGAACTCCTGACCTTCTGTCAACTTCCCTCAGACGAACGAAACGAAAACAAATACTTTTTTTTTTTCTCCTTCAGTGCTTATTCCCGTGCCTTAGACACAAAGGGGGGAGGTGGGCTGAAGGCGGCGGGGACGGGGAGGCCGCAAAGCCGGGTACCCGGCGGCAAAGAGGGGAGCGTGGTGGGGGACAGAGCCGGGCTCCGGCACCCCTCGGCGAGGCAGGGAGCGGGGAAGCGAAGCGGGGGGCTGGGGAGGGGGCGGAGGGGCTGCCCTTGCCCACCCTCCCCCGGGCACGGCCGGGTCCGCAGCGCCCCGAGGTGCCGTCCTGCCGCCGGCCTCCCTGCCTTGCTTTTCTCTCCTTCCCTCTATCCCTCGGCCAGCAGCCTCTCGTTAAATCCCAGCCTTTAAACGCCTGCTTCGCCAGCCCTTCAACCATGGAGAGATCTTCCCTGAATAGAATCGTTAAACTTGCAGAATAGTTGCCGAATGCATTAGCCGCTAGTTAATATTAACTCCAGAAGGGGGGGGGGGGGAACGCAAACAGAGGTAGGTAAGTCAGGTTCTCAACTTTGCAGGTGACAGCAGCAGTTTGCTGAAGGTTCCCCCCTTCCTCACCTCCCTCCCCCCCCACCCCAGCCATTGGCTGGATCCGGGGGAGAGATAAGGAGGCCAGGTCAGTATGATAAAGCTGGAATTTGTATGAAATAAAATAGCAATATCTCGTGTAATGCAGGCACACAACCGGTGCGTGATGTGAGGAATTTAGAGATCAACTTGGCATTTAGGAAGCCCACCAGGTTGTTTACACTGACAGGTACCTGTTAAGTGTTTCCTTCAAGCAATTCATTTGTGAAGAGATTAGGAGCTGGCAGGAGAGGGCCTGTTGAACAACTTTGCCTCCACACAAAGCGTTAGTGGAGGCAGCCCTGCTGAGCTTCACGGTGGCTGAACAGAATTGGGCTTGATTTGTGGCACACGACCCAATGAATTAATAAATAGTCTGGGCTTCACGGCTTTTGACTCTGACAATCCAGCTCAGGCAGTATAAAAGGGAGGAAAGTCCTTTAGGAGGTCGTTTCTTCTTCTTCATTTCGCCTGAAGCCGGGAGCTGGTGCTGGCAGGGCCGGAGCGGCAAGAGCCCCTCGGCGCTGCCCGCACCCCTGCCCGCCCCTCCGCGCCCGCTGCCCGTGCGCAGCGGCGGGGCAAGACATCGCCGTGTCGCGCAGGGCTGTCGCCTTATCTGTAGCTGAGACGTTTGATCCTTCGCCCCCTTACCCCTGTAAATCAGTGGAGGAGCGTATCCATCCTCTCAGGTGTGCGGGGGAAAGAGGAGGAAAAATTAATCAAACTCAACTTCCTTGTGCTGCTGCGCTTTGCTGCCGGGAACGGTGCCGAAACCCAAACACCCAGTTCTTTCCATAAAACGGTAGGCCAGAGAGTCCAAAGTGAGCTCACGATTGTGTTTTATATCTCTCGGGGACCTGTGTATTGCTGGAATTGCTTTTTATGGCTGTTGATAGACACACGGAAACTTTCTTGTTGAGCAACCTTGTCACGTCCCTAAAAGTAGCGTCGTCGGGATAATGGAGGGGCTTTGCCTTTCTGGGAGCTGTGAAGGGGGCCTTTGCGGTCTGTTACTGGGCGTGCTGGGTGTACACTGGGGAGAGTGGTCCTGCAGAAGGCCAAGCTCCCAGTCAGGCCAGCAAAAGTGAGGGAAGAGCAGTTTACTGCAACCCGCCGTGGCTTTAATCCACATCGATATTTGCATCAAACGAGCCACATCGTGTATATCCACGGGTTATTTTCCGCTCAAAAAGGAGGGGAAAAGTTGGGAACGTGTGTGTTTCCAACTCTGTACCTTTAGTCAAACGCTTTTCAATGCTTTCGGTGCTGATTTCCTGTTTCTGGGGGGCTGCGAGTCCTTTTCCCCTACCGCTGGCATATCTGTTCCCCCGCCTTGGCTAAGATAGGAATCCTACCCAAACTTTCAAGGTTTCTCTTAGAGCTCACCCCCCTCCACCGCTGCAGTCCCCCTTCCCCTCCCTCCCCCCCATCCCGCCCCCCTCATTTGCTCGGTGCCCGCAGGCCCCCGGTGCTGCAGGGCCCGGTTCGGCCCCGGGGAAGGCCGGTGGCTCCGGAGGGGCGATGGAAAACCCTGTAGTGCTTCTCCACAGAGTTGGAAACGTTTCACTCCACACAAAGGGTCTCCTAGCTTGCGTAGCATCCCTGCTTCGCTTAACTTCCCTCCTTGGCCCTCCCTTGCTTTTCATCTTTCCACTAAGAGCTATATTATTGTATGGATTTGCTCGGCTTTGTAGGCGAGCGCCGATGTATGTTTGAAGCGGAGTGAATGCTCCCAGCCCATGCTGCTTTGAGGGCTCTAATGAGTGATGGGCGAAGGGAGAGAAGAAAAACCCCACCCGTCCCTCCAGCACATAAAGGCTGTTAACATGTATTGAGACCCCTTTCAACACAGAATTAAGCTGAAAAGACCCGGAGAGACATTCCGGGGGGGAATCCGTGACTCCGAGATATATGGCGAGTGTTTGTTCTCGGCAGAAACTTCGCTCTCGGGAAGGGGACAGGGCACTTAGCGGCAGGAATTTGCTCCGTGCAGGTGGCTTTGAACCGACACACTCACACTCCAGCACCGGTGATGGGGCGGGGGGGGTCCCCCTGCCCCTGCGGCAGGTGCCGGGGGAGGGGGCGGCTCCGTCCCGGTGGATCTTCGTGGTGTTTCACCCCCTCTTCCTCCCGTGTCCCCAAGTTTCATCCTCCTCCTCCTCCACACCTGCCTCCCCGTCCCTCCTTGGCAGCGGGGGAGAAGATGCTCAGCCCTGGCTCGGCCCATCCTGCGGCGCGTTTTGGCGGGGGGGGGAGGGACATAACTGCCGCCGATTTGGCTGGCGAGGGAGGGCAGGATGCGTCCCTGGGGGGGATGGATGGTGAAGGGGGGGGTCTGCTCCTGGCTGCAGCAGTGCCCCCCCGCAATGCGCCCTTCCCCGTGTGCCCGTATCCCCGCAGCGCTGCAAGGACAAGCTGAACGCCCTGGCGATCTCGGTGATGAACCAGTGGCCCGGGGTGAAGCTGCGGGTGACCGAGGGCTGGGACGAGGACGGCCACCACTCCGAGGAGTCCCTGCACTACGAGGGCCGCGCCGTGGACATCACCACCTCGGACAGGGACCGCAGCAAGTACGGCATGCTGGCCCGCCTGGCCGTCGAGGCCGGCTTCGACTGGGTCTACTACGAGTCCAAGGCGCACATCCACTGCTCCGTCAAAGCAGGTAAGGCGGGCAGCCTGCCCAGGGACACGTTGGGGTGGGGCGGGACACCCCCGGGCCACGGCTTAGCCCCCCAGAGCCTTCTCCGCCCTGCCCGGTGCCGCCCGGGCTCCCTCCTCCCCTTCCCCGCAGGGTCCCCATCAGCCCTGCCCGCCCCGTCGGGGCTCCTCGGGGGATGCGGGGGCGCAGCCTACCCCCCTCCCGCCCCGCCTCTTAGTGATCCCGCCGGCGCAGGGGTGGGGGAAAGGAAGGAGGGGGGGAAGGGGGGGGGGGAAGCCCAGCCAGCTGCAGCACTTTTTGACAGCATTTTTATTTGGGTGATTTGCTTGCCCAGCCTTCCCACGAGCGCTGCGCCGCAGCCACACACCCTTCTCCTCCCCCCGTGGGATTTGGTGCTTTCCCCATCCAAAGAGCATGTTCAACACAAACACTAGTGGCCGCCTCCAGCCGCCCCGCTGGCTGCACGCCTTACTCGCGATCGCTAATCTCCGAGTGGGAGCCGGCCAGGAAAATAAATAAGGAACGTGGTCCCCTGCCTTCTTCAGCGGTAGCCGCTAGGAAATTCCCAGATAGGGATACACATACATATAATTTTTTTCCCTCCCCTCCCCTGTGCTTACAACGCCACACGCTGTCTCAACCCGGGAACAGCTCGCAAGAAATCCCCGACGTGCCGAGCTCATTTTAACACTTGACACTTTTTTAGGGAGCAAAGCAGTTGGCAAGTGCCAGCCCCCACCCCCACCCGCCGCCTCCCTCCACCCGGCTGCATAGCAGCTAAAGCATTTTCTAATAGCATCCTCTAGCCCAGCAGCCCGCTGGAAGTGTCAAGAAACACTTGGTTGCAAAAAGAAAATAATGGGCTTTCTTTAAATATAGCCGTTTGCTTCCAAACCAGCAGCCCCATGGCAGGGAAACTGGCCTGACCTCGCCATGCCTGTCTGCAAGAGGGGTTCATCCCCCCGCTCCAGCCCAAAGCTCCCCAGGGGCTGAGCCAAGGTAGCACCTCTCCCGGCCCACTCGGGCTTTGTCCTGAGAGCCTGCTACCGCTTTTGTTCAGCTCCCCAGTCCTTTCTAGCCAAAAAGAGGCCCTGCGAAGCTATCAGCCATGCGGTGATATGAAACATCCCTTTCAATGGTGAAGATGGGCTTTATAGCGCAAGGTGTCCGATTGTGGCGCGCGATGACCTTAGCCCAAGCGCACCCCTTAATCCACCCCCATGGGTATTTCACAGGAGAGGAGTAACCCCAAGCTGCTCATTGAGATTCGGCACACACGGACTTGGGGGCAATATTTAGAGGGTGTCAGGCAGGGTCGTGTGACTGTACCACGCGGGCTGCAAGGGAGCAGGCTTGAATTCCACCCGCTCAGCCTGATTTCAAACTGTCCAAACCTCGTTTCATGACAGCGCATCTTATGAGAAGATTAAACCCCATAATGCCAGGCAGGAAGATTCTTTATCTAGATCTCTGTTTGCAAAAAGTATGATCCCGGAGACTGGAATGCAAAGAAGAGTTCCCCCAAGGCCTGAATTATTGTCACCAGGACAGAGGAGGGAGAGGCAGGGGTGGTAAAAGGGACATTGATAATGCGCTACAGCAAGTATTTAGAGCAAGCTTCTACATTTAAAATTCAAATACAGATCTTGAGTGCCTTGGAAAAGTGGCTCTGCTGTGCAAATAGTGCTTGGAAGGTCCTGGGTTTTTTGGAGAGTATGTGTGTGAATTGGCACATAGGGTTTCTGCACCTGAACAAATAGGGAGGGGGAGAAAAGGGGGGGAAGAAGCTGGGAAAAAAATGGAAGTGTCCTCTCTTCCAAGAGTGTCTGCATTTATTACATGAATCAGAATGACAATGCTGATCCTTTATTGGATTTTAATTAGAGAACCCAAACAAGCACTGCTCAAAGAAGCAGATTTTCACACCTCTGCCAATTCACTGGCTTGTTTGTAGAGCTGCTACACTACTAGATCTATTCATCAAGTCCCTGAATATGCAAACAAAGCTCTAGCCAGACCTTTACCACCGGCTTGTAGGAAGGTGTAGTTTGCTAGTGGAGGGCTCCACATAAAGCACATAGCTTGTTTGTTGCCATGTCCTCCCTGAAGAGGCCTTGGAGATCTCGCTGCTTCATTTCTGAAGGAGAAGTGATAAAGTCGTTAGCAAATCAATAACGGTCTAATTTTCACCCTTCCTGTCCTTCCTGAGAAAGTCATTAGGAGTCACTCCAAAGATTTATTTAAATCATAAGAGCTTCAGTACCAGCCACAGAGGCAAAATATAAAATCTGACCGCCTTTAGGAGATAAATCACCATGACTCTGAACTGGCGTAGGGTGTAACTGGGAGAAACCAGGGGAAGGCAAGGGAGGGATGAGGAATGTCAACAGCTGTAGCAAAGACACTTGCTACCATGACATACCGTGGGCTACTACCCAATATATAGAAAATCAGAGCTTTTAGGAACACTGTAGAGTCCCTCGGTTAAGTCAGAGACCAGCCTGGAACAGGGCAGAGGTCCTCTCCCACCGCCCCGCATGTGGCTGAGCTTCCAGAAAGCGATTTGCAAGAGAGACTTAAAGTCTCATTGCTATTTCTGCTTTCTTTAAACCTGCCATTGTTCCTATCGGTAGCACTGGAAAACAGCAGCAGTTGGCGACAGCATTTAGTATCTAAGCTCTGAGTAACTCCAAGAGCTGGAGGAGGTGAAGGAGGGATGTGCTTGGGTCTGGCACAGGCGTGGGGCTGCCCGGGGACCACATGCCCTGGGACAGGGAACAGCATCCTCCTTCCAGTGGGGTGGGACAGGCGAGGGAGATGCTTTTTTTTGGAAAGACGAGTGAACCAGAGTGCTGGGGATGCCAGGCAGGGGTGTTACGGGGGGTCGCATGTGCCCCAGCAGCCGCTGTGCCAAGCAGGAGGGCTGCGAGGGCTGGGGGCAGCATGGAGCCACGGACGGGCCGATGGAGGGGGGCTCGGGGAATCTGGGCTGTTGCTTTCCAGTGGGAYGATGGGCAAATTCATGTGCTCCTCAGGGCAAAGCCTCCTCCTGCTCTCTGCTGTTTGCTGCCCTAGATGGGCTCCTTGAGTAAGAACTGTGTGGGGACCCCGAGCATTGCGAGCATGGACACTCACCTAGAGGAGGAGAAATCTTATGCCAGCAAAATTGCTCGGCTTTGAAAGCCTGAGAGTTATCTGAGATCAGGTGTTGGGTGCAGGGCAAACAGTATCCAGGTGGGAAGCTCTTCCAGAAGAGATTTGTTCTGGAACAGCTTTTTCAGGGGAAATATTTTGGCCCATTTACTTAATGAGACGAACCACCCCTGTAACTCCTAACCCAGAGGGACATGCACCAGCTCAAATCTGGCAGGAAGGGGGCTCTCACTTGACCCGCTGAGTGCAAATGGGGCACATTTGTAGATGAGCATGGAGGAATTTTGGAGGGGAGCGAGGCTGCATCCTGCACCCATGCCTCTCGGGTGGGTTGGGGTGGCGAGGGAAGCGACTTGTCCCCTCGTGCCCCTATGCCCCGGCCAGGCAGATGCCTCCTCTAACCCTGCTGTACCTCTCTCCTTGCACAGAAAACTCAGTGGCGGCCAAATCGGGGGGCTGCTTCCCTGGCTCGGCCACAGTGCACCTGGAGCAAGGTGGCACCAAGCTGGTGAAGGACCTGAGCCCTGGAGACCGGGTGCTGGCAGCCGACGCAGAGGGCCGGCTGCTCTACAGCGACTTCCTCGCCTTCCTCGACCGGGAGGATGGCTCCCACAAGCTCTTCTACGTCATCGAGACACGGCAGCCCCGGGCCCGGCTGTTGCTGACAGCYGCCCACCTCCTCTTCGTGGCCCCCCAACACAACCAGTCGCAGGCAGGGACCCCCAGCAGCCGGGCACTCTTCGCCAGCCACGTACGGCCAGGCCAACGGGTCTACGTGTTGGGTGAGGGCGGGCGGCAGCTCCTGCCAGCGGCCGTGCACAGCGTCTCACTGCGGGAGGAGGCTTCAGGGGCATACGCCCCACTCACCGCCCAGGGCACCATCCTCATCAACCGGGTGCTGGCCTCCTGCTACGCCGTCATCGAGGAGCACAGCTGGGCACATTGGGCGTTCGCTCCCTTCCGCCTGCTCCAGGGGATGCTGGCCGCTCTCTGCCCCTCTGGCGGGGGGGCCCCGGTGGGTGCCCCCACCACCCCCGGCATCCACTGGTACTCTCGCCTCCTCTACCGCATCGGCAGCTGGGTGCTGGATAGTGACTCTCTGCACCCGCTGGGCATGGTGGTGCCGTCCAGCTGAGAGCATCCCGTGCCGCCCCGGCCGCCTGCCAGCGTCCGAGGGAGAGACAGAGACACAGAGAGAGAGAGAGAGAGAGAGAAAGGAGAAAAAAAGGAAAAAAAAAAAGAAAAGAAAAACCTAAAAGAAAAAAAAAGGAAAAAAATTACATATTTTTAAAAGAGAGCACGGATTAAGACTTAAAAGTAATAATAATAAAATAATAATAATTAAGTAGGACAGTCCAAAGTAGACTTTAAGGGAAACAAAGACCCCGGGAAGTTCTGTTCTGTTTAGTTTATAAATATATATATATTTTTATTTGTTCTTTTGTTTTGTTGTTTTTTTTGTTGGTGTTTTTTTTTTTTTTCCTCCTCTCCTGGATATTTATTTCTTTGGTATTTTGAATAGATGTTTTAAATGATATGAACCGGACCTTCAAGAGCCTTAAATAGTTTCTTTGATAATTTATTATCATGTGAACTGTACTCACAGGGGAAAAAATTATTTTGTGAGGCCAAGCAAAACTGCGCAGAGTCTATTTTTCTACATGTCACGTGTGTCCTGACTTTCAGAAAGCAAAATTCTGTACTTTCCCATCTCTCCATTACATTGCTCCTTCATTTCAGCAAGTCTAAAAAACAAGCAAACAAACACACAAAAAAAGACAAACTTCATGGGGGTCCGTAAATTATATTTTTATACACAGAATTGTAAATTAGATTTTTTTGAGAGATCAATACTTAACTGAATCACATTTCGTTTTTTGAAATAGTGTAAAATATGAGAATATATTATTTTAATTTAAATAGTTTCAAATGTAACGTCATTTCCTGTATTGTTTTCCATGTTTTGCTTTGTAAAAACACCATTTGGCCACATTCATGGAAGTCAAGACTGTTACACAAACTTTTTATTTGCAAAAACCGTAAGAAACTTTGTTATTTTTAACTTCAAAAAAAAATTTATTAGAAAATAATATTTTTTAAAAAGCGCACATGGCGGCAATTCTGTGACGATGGAGACGGTAGTTTGTACAGAGGGGAGAAAAGGATGTTTTGCATTAATAAATTGAGAAATAACTGCTGTAAATTTACTAAAATGTATTTTTGAATATTTTGTAATAGTTTTAATAGTTTTATAGAAATAAAATGTGCCATGCACAGTCTGGTTAGTATATAATAACTAAGAGTTCCTGGTGCATCCCATTTTTTTTTCCTTTTTGCTTATTGGTTTAGGAAACATGATGCCTAAAGGAGTGCCCGTTATTTTATTTAGATGTGTTGCTTATAACTTTTAATTTTGGTACTTTAATTAAGGAAACCAATCCATCACATCTGCGCGTAACCTGGAATCTCTTGTACTAACAGTAGAACCTCACTTACTCGCACGAGCGACTGGGAGATGCGGTTTCCCTTCGCTGGAGCCCCAGCTCCCTGTACGTGCTCAGGCGATGCTCCCCTCTTCCAGCTCCAGCCCCGGCCCCGTGTCCACCTCCTGGTCTGGTCTGGAGGCCGCAGACGGCTCTTAAAATTGATTTCTGAGGTCATTAAATCAAGTTTACCCTTTGAAGCATGTTAATCTGAAGGCAGGCAGCTGCCTTCACCTTGTGGCGGCACTGGAATTTTAATCGGCTTTAATTTGGGTGCCCAGAAGGTGGAAATCTGGGGGAGACACACTGACTTCGGTGAATTGACTGGGATTCATGTGGCTGATGCTGGAAGAAGGAGATGGCCACCAGATTTCACGGCCACCTTGCCTGAGTAACAATGTGGGGCTTGGGGCCACCAAGAAAAGAACAAAACACCCTTTGCAAAACAAAAAAAAGGGATAAAAATTTGTTCATTTATTCTGAGAGACGTTCCTTAGCTGTAATGCATCAGAACCTGTCCTGAGCCATCAATGGGTGAACGTCCATTGAACACATTGGAGATATGTTTTAGGAGCCGAGTGGTGGGGCCAGTGCTGCATCCCCCACCTGGTCCCAGCCCCAAGCCCCACCGAGGGGCTCATCCTCAATGGGTGCCGATGAGTGAGGTTCTGCTGTGCTGCGTGCTCCTCCCCGGAGGGTTTCCAGGATCCCTTTAAAAATTTTGCAAAACATTGTGTGTGCGTGCATGTGCGCGTCTGTGACAGAACCGTGCCGGAAGGGAGCTTTCCTTGAATGTCTTCTCACCTTTTCTTCAGTTTCCATTACTCACCGGTCTAGGACGTTCATCCATTGGGCAGCCTTTTGCTCCAGAGACGCAGCCACGTCCTCCACCAAGATGGACGGCAGCTCCAGGTGGCCTCCCGGGATGTCCCTGCCTTGGGCCACCTCCAGAGAGCTTAGACCATGCTCTTCCACGCTGAAAGCCTGGAGCTTCCAGAGCGGTGCCAGGAGCTGGTGGCCAAGCCCTGGGCACGAGCACCCCCGTGTCAAGCCCTAACAGATGGATGTGGTCTAGTCCAGGGCCACTTCCACCTTCCGAAGCTCAGACATGGCTAGGGTGGTGAGACTTTGGTGCGACCGCCGGCGTGCTGCAGCGCTCGTGTGGACCGCCGGGATAGGAACCAAGCCATCCTAATGCCCAGGCAGTGTGGGGCATTGCAGGGGACTGTGGACTGCCCGGTGGGTGCCAGGGACCTGCTGCCCACCCTGGCTTGGACTCTGCCGCCTTTGTGTCTTTGGGGTCTCCTGGTGCGTTGGGGGCTGCAAACGCAGCTGGTTTGGGGCATGTAAAAATGTGATCGTGGAACAAATGAGTCTCTGCTGTAAGAGTCTGGCCTTCGTATGGCGCTGTCTGGGCATCTGAGCTCTCTTACCCCTGTCTCTGAATGGCGGCTGGCATTCTGTAAAGCCTTTACACTCAAAAAATTACAATGTTGGAGCCTACCTTCTCCAGAGGTCAGGCGGTGGAGGTGTTTAGGGATGTCAGTGATCAAACTTAAAGCCGTTGGCTTGGGGTCTTCGATCTAAACCGTAACTGAGATGAAAAAGACCCATTAGACCAGAGCCCACGCTTGCATCAGGGTAGGGTATGTGCCCCGGTAGGGACCATATCAGACATTGCCGCATTTAATCTTCATCAAAAGGCTGAGACAAGCTCAGAGCTTTATGGTGTGAGAGAAGCTAAGATGCTGTCTTATACTAGGATCAACCTGTTTTGCCGAGCAAAGAAATGCTGTGCCGCGTTCTCCATCGCACGTATTTCGAGTGACTGTATGTCTCCCTCTCAACGTATATTTATTACACCTCTTCCTTCGGCGCCTCACGTCCGGTTCACCCCTCCATGGTATGCATTAGAAGTGCTTCGTTAGATGAACCGATCCAACCTATAGCTACAGCTCTCGTATGAAGGATGTACTGTCATAACATTGTGCAAAACGTCTAGGAGATGTCACCGTCCATTTTCAGGGTCCGAGTATGGCAATAGTTTGTATAAAATGTACACATAGTGGTGGCTACAGAATAGTTTATGACTAAATACATATCTATTACTGTTAAAATAATGTATAAGAGTGTACTTGAAGCTATTATCCTTGTGCTCTGTTGTCTGAATAATTAAAGAAATTACAGAGACTTCCTGAAATGTCTGTTATGTGATGGTATTCCTATCGCACGCTCTCAGCTCTGTGGTTTTTCTCCCAGTGACATTGAAACGGGGCACGGGGAGCCCGGCACTCAGTCCTGGGGGATTTGGCATGGGACCCTTCAAACACAGCAGGAATTGTGCCCATGCCACTTCGTGTGATGGTGGCAACCTCCCTCTTCTCCCGCCTAGAGCCACATAGACAGTCTATCATCTACCTGCGAAATACCGCGTGGCTCTGCAAAGCCAACTCATTTGGCAGGGTTTTGTGGGAGACAGAGATGYCCTGGAGGTCAGCCCATCAGCAGCTGCCTGTCCTCCCCAGCCTCCCCCATCCAAGCCAACGTGAGAAGTGACCCTAATGAGACTGGGGCTATTTTGTGTTTATCTAACCGGTCTTTCATGCAGTGCCCCGGTGCTCAGACACCAGGTAAACCAACCCAAGGGAAGCTTGGATGCACCAGCAAAAGAGGATCACATCCACAGTGCAATTAAAATCCAAGCCAAGCACTGGAGTAAACCAGGTCTTTCACATCCAGGTAGYCATGCTGGCAGCTCTTTGTGCCCTCACATATGAAAGTTAGCTTAGCTATATCTTTTTATATATATATGCACGTGTATGTATACATATATAGTATTATTATCCCTATATTAAAAGCTCAGCATGTCCTACCAGGCTATAAATGTGTTTATGTTGACCCTCCTGAGCATTTCACATCACGCCGAGGTTGAGCAGGCGATGTAAATCAGCCCAGTTGGGTGATAATTGGGCAGCAGTTTTGCAACTCCAGTACGACATCTATTTCAATTACAGGGGGAAGGAAATCAGAAAGAGCATTTTATTTTACTCATTACTGCAAACCATAAGGGACCACTAGATTTCCTAAGCTTTTGAAATTCTCTCTTCAGCAGTTTATGTCTTAAAACTAGCGCAAACTTTACCGAAAAAAAGGTCAATTTTCCATGTACAGAACATTTCAGAGCTTTCAATGGAGCAGTGTTAATGCGATCCTTGGCCTATGCAGGCTGAAAGGGAAAAAATCATCTTTAAAAAGTGCATCTTTACAAGTGATGGGATTGTCTCCGATTTTGATGGGAGCAGGATGAGGCCCACAGGCACTGTTTATGCCGAGACTGTTAAATAYAATTTTTAATACTTTGCACTTGGGGTGTTTAGGCTTACGTATTTAAATAATTTTGGTTTTCAGGACTGAAAAGAAGTGGGCAAATCCAGGAAATATGAGTTTAATAATCCTGTCCTGGTTCCAGTAAAATCAAGGGCRGCATCCAGAGCTGATCCGGGTGCACAGGGAGTTGTACTGTTACCTTAAAGCCCAGTGCAGGACCCTATATAACTTCTTTTCCTTCCATTTTTAAGTGAGAGCAAGCCAGCTCTTTGGACAAATATTGCTGCAAATCAGGAGTGATACCACAAGGTCAGGAAATCTGTTTGGGGTAAAAATATTTGTTTTGATGTCCTGTGACCTAAATGTGAAATAAATATTAGATTTGCTCAGTTTGGTGTAAACAAATGTCTGTTCGTATTACCGAGGAGGAGAGGTGACAAGGGATGCTCTGTGTGGCGTGACCGCGGAGGGTCCCTTGGCCACCAAACTCGCATCTGCTGCCCAAGGGCAGGAGGGCTTGGACATGGGCAGGGGAGCAGGGATGCTGTGGGAGCACTGTGTGCTTTGTGTGGCTCTGCCCAGCTCGCTCGGCTCCAGGGATGGCACGGGGACCCCTTCCTCACCCCAACGCTGGGGCAATGCTTGTCTGGACCAGCTCTCTGGGACACCACGATGTCTCCCTTGAAAAGGGGATGTGCTCACAGGAAAAATATACTTGGGAACGCTGTATCGTTCCAAGTCTTGAGTCTTTTGATGGCATTCGCTGCAAGGGAATGGATGATAAATCTGTATGCAATTACAGCAACATCCTTTTGGTATCATGACACACAGGCACTGTGTCACAGACCTGTCATAGGGTTTTGCTGGGTGGAGGAAGCTTATTTTACAAGCAGGGTACAGCTCAGGCTTTGGCTAGTTTGGAGCATTAAAATATTTCATGAGCTTTTTTTGAACAGTTTAGGCTGCAAGGGRCCTCTGGTGGTCCTGGGTCCAAGCCTGGCCCATACAGGGCCAGCTTAGAGCAGGCTGGGGGAGGCCAYCTTCTGTCAGGTCCCACTATCTTCAAGGATGGAGAGCCACCATCCCTCTGGGTAACTGGCATTGTTAAATAAGCTAACATTTTGCCTTAATATTGCAGTATCACGTTCCATCTACCAATAATTTTCCTTTATATTCTGTTTGTATTTCTTCTGGGGGGAAAGAGACCCAAGAGTTAAAACAAGATTAGTTTTAAGAAATCCCAGGTTAAAAATCTGGGATGTTCAGAGTTCTGCCGAGCTCTGCTGCTGCTCCTGCAGCCTGCACGGAGCAGAGGCAGCCAAAACATTACTCGCCCAGCTAGCCTCTTCTCTGTAAGTCAGTCCCGTCCTGTTTTCTGCAGCAGTAAGCACTGTTTTTAATTATTAGACTGTGATGAATGCAAATAAATATTAGTCTCAGGATTGCTCATGAACAATTCTCTTGGAATAGTCACCGGTTTGGTGTAAGCTTTGTTGGCTTTGCCAAATGATGCCCTTTCTACTCTGCAAAGTTTTTCTAGAAACAGGAGCGTAATAAATGTACAGTATCAAACAAGTCTGTTCTGGCACAGTATTTGTATGAATAACCATTTTGTGCTAACACCAGTGGAAGCTATGGGGTTCACAGGCATCAGAAAGTCCAACTGCCATTCAAATATTTGCAAATAATGAATCATGTGATCCCACAAATAACAACAAACCAACCTGGTTGCTTTCATTGAGGAAAATGATTATGAATCACTGTGTACTGTGGGCTCAATCCAACAACCACCAGCGTCAAAAGGAGTCTTTCCACAACTTCAAACAGGCAGGGAGTTGAGCTGTGTTTGCTCCGTTTTACTCAGTGTATCCTTTGCTTTCATATCACATGCTTAAATAATAGAATTTATCAGGCAAGCAGGAATTTCCTAGAGCAGCCAGGAGTGGGCAAATGTCATCTCCTGACTGCATATGTGCAGCTCCCACTGATGTCAGTAGGGTTATGTATGGGCAAAATGAGGTCAGGCTGTGTTGTCCTACTTTACGTGCCCTGTGGTATTACACTCAATTAAGTTTTGTCTCCCAGGACACAGCCTCTCTCCCACTTAAGTCACCAGGAACTTTGTCACTACACAACAGTGCAGGAGAAGGCATGAAATACTAGTCTTTGATCTAGAGTGCAATAAGTTTTAACTCATGTATTTAGGAGCATGCAGCTGCACTTTGAAAAGGGGGGGTTAAATTCAGTAGAAAAAAAAAAGAAATCCATGAAATCCCAATGTGGGGCACCTTCAGGAGAAGGTAACAGCTTTGCAAGCTCACACACAGCCTTGTAGAGCATGGTGGCCTCAGCAAGACCTTCTTCCCAAGGCAGCAGGGCATCTTCCCTGCCCTCTGCCAACAGCTCTCCACAGTCCCTTGCAGAAAGATCCTGAATATCATGGGCAACACGTTTTAGGCAGCGCAGGAGAATCAGCCACATCTTCTGTGTGGGTGGCCACATGCTAGACTACTTTGAAAATATTAACCACTGGTTATGAAGTGAAACTATAAATAGCCATAGGAATGCCAGCTGAAGGAGAAAGCAGTAAAAAAAATCCCTCATTACAGACAAACAAGTTGCCAGAACGATGCTGTGCTTTGAGTGAACYGGGTTTGGTCCTTGCCCCTTTGATGGGGTTTCTTCTGATTTTGAGCAAGTAGCTTGTTGTCTCTCTGCTTTCATCAGAGATGTGCAGAAAAACATCTCTGAGGATAATTTTCCATGGTCTATGTGGTCCACATGATGAGAAACACAGTGATTCAGATATCATCTACTGCCTGTATGTCACTCTGAGGGATCTCCTCTGTGTGTACATGGTGAAACCCAAGGATGATCCAGAACCTTTACGTGGCAGCCTATTTGAAAGCCCTCTTATTTATGTATTGGTTAACAAATTGCATTTAATTTTTAAAACTCTCACAATTGCCAGGATTAAGCATCTTTATATCTAAAATAAGCATGTTTCCTATGAGATTTTTAAGTCCATTCTAAATACCTTTGGAAAAGAGGACAGTTGGCTTTTTACACAATGTTTAACTTTGCACTGCGCACATAAGTCACAAGGATGACCCACAAGGCAATAGCCAGCTCAAGGCTAAGACATGATTTTTGCTTCTGATTGTGTCTACATGTGTCTCTTAGAGCAGCCAGTGGGGCCCAGAGGGCAGTTTAGTTCCCCCTGAAGTAGGTACCTGCTGGCTGGCTGGAGGGGTCTGGGTGGACAAGATCTCCATGGACTAATGAGGGAGCTGAGACACCAAGAGCTCACCTAGACACCTGCAGTTATGTGTCTGAATGCAGGTGTCCTAACCTAGAGCTGAATCCTGCCCAAAATGTCACTTCAGCCCTCTGTTTTCTGCAGACTCTCCCCATAGGGTGCTAGGTTACATTTGGGGCATCCTTGACTCATCCAGTGGTCCTGGTGTGGGGCGCATATAGACTTTCCATAGCTCTGCAGAGTGACAGAGCTCTGGGTGTTGTCATATTCACCCCCTCTCTGTGTCCATGCTGGGGTAAGCCCAGTGTGGTCCAAAGCCAGAGCTTTCTCTGGGGCTGGTCCTCCACTGTGGGACGAGTTCAGGACTTCAGAGTGGCCACAAACCTCAGCTCCTCTCTTTCCAAGAGTGAGGCACGCTTGTTCAGCCTTGCCTGCGTTGGTATAAACACTGTGCACGTACAGTGTAGTTAATTAAAACTATTCCCACTCAATTTTCCCCTGGGGGAAGGAAGGGAGAAGAGATAGATGCTCATGGGAGAGGTGCTCATCACAGTGCTTAATGTAATCTGGAGGGGGACACGCAGTGCTGTGGGGATAAAAACCTGGGGAGGGTTGACGGAGCACCATGGAGCGCATGGAAAGCTGTCCCTGGAAAGAAATTTCCCTTAATCTGTGCACTGTGGAAGGGAAGAAGCAGTGTGTTTCTAGGAGAAAAAACAAGAGACCAAGACCATCCACTCTCCAAGGTGAGGAGGCGTGGATGGAGGCTTGCCCTGACACCCACCCAATGTTGACTTCTTGCTTGGGACCTTTTGGGATCTCGGGAACTTCCCATCCTCCAAAGCCCAGTTTTTGGGCAACTCATGGAAAGGACAGGAGAAGTCACAAGCGGCTGGGTGTGGGCATGACACTGCCGGGTCTGTGCACCAGCACTTGGTCTTGGTGACTCAGCCCTGATGCCGGGAGCCGTCCCCGGTGTCAGACACAGAAGAAGAATAACCTACAGCTCTCCCATCCGCTGCTCCCTAGTTACTCATGGAGACACCAGTGCGTCGCTCGGGCCTTTATTTTGTGGTGTGTGGATGTGAAAGGGCTCGCTCATGGAAAGCGAGTGCCCTGGTCCGTGCAACCAATGCTATGACATGCAGTGCTGTTTTCCACCTCTGGGAGAGCCCAAGCACGAGGGCAGGCATCCTCTGCACTGAGCACAGGACATGGGACAAGCCCTTCTGAAGCATTTTCTTTTCAAATCAGCTCTGGTGTCTTGCTTTTGTCAGTGCTGAGCAGCTTGGCACTGAGCTGGTGGTGCTGCCGTGGGAAGGATGCAGCTGGTACCAATGCATGGGGTCGTGTGGCTTCATCGGGTCCCCTGGTGCGTTCCAGCAGGTGTTGAACAATACCAGGTGCAGAAGAAAAGAAGAAGTTTCGTGGGCCCTCGCCGGTGGGCCCTGGCAGATGCTGCAGGGGTTTGCAGCAAAAGCTGATGTATGCGCAGCAAAAGCTGATGTATGCACAGCAAGAAGGACCTAAGCACCACCAAGGAATTTCCACCTCCCTGGATAAGATCCCGGAGGTGCAAGGGGGCTTTGCTTTTCCCAAAACAGGAATAAACCAACTGCACTTAGTTATGGGTGGGATGCTGCCGCTCATCAGGGCAGGGGGGTTGTCTCTGTGCAGCCCCTGCCCCGTCAGGGACTGAGCGGGCAGGCGGCTGGGTGGCAGCGATGCCATTTCGGAGGGAGCTGTGGCACGGGTTCCTCACCTGGGGCTCAGGCGCTTGTGACCCCACAAGGATAGGGCCCAAGTGAGCCCAGATGTCCAAAATGAAAGAAAAATTGGATTTCATGCTATAGGTTCCCAAGGAGGAAAATTGTCACTTTACAAATGTAAAAGAAGTCAAGTTTGGGCTCCCCTTAGAGTTGCTCTTTGCAGCAGGAAAACGTTTTGCCTAATCACGAGGTGTTCAGTTTTAGGGTTTTTTTCCTCTCATCAGGGAAATGTCTGCACTTTGGTTATCAACCGAAGCTGAGAATGAAACACACCTAAATATTATTTCACCTTTGGGTATAACAGAATAAACAGCAAAATTAGAATATCTTCTTGCAGATTTATACATCGGAGCTATTCTTTTCCTATTTATTGGGATCCTGACAGGACAGAACTATTTATTGAGAGTTAAATAATGACATCTGTTATGATGAATATCAACTCCAGTGGAAGCTGTTTCATATTAAAAAAGAAACTCAGGGCCAAATTTCCTCTTGATGAATATAGGCACAGCTTTATAAACTTCTTTAAAGTTTCACTCTCTACACCAGAATAAAATTCAGCCCAAGGAGCTTTTATAAACAAGTACTATACACATGTGCAAAAAAAGTTTGCTTTYAAAAAAATGTCTCACCGAAAAAAAGAAGTAGAAACAAAACCCCAGACCTTTTAGGATTTGTTCCTTTAGGTGGAATCAAAGTGACCTCTAGTGATTCCCCGTTAACCGTGCAGCTCGGCAGCCGCCAGCACAGAGCACGAGCGGTGCAATGGTACGATGCTCTCTCATCTGCTATAAATGCAATCGATACCTGATTAAAGCTAAATTAGAGCAATTAATGACTGTTACAATGACCATTCCTACAATCCAAGTATAAAATATTTTCCCAAACTCTACTGTTTCTTTTCATGCAAGTCGCACACTGTTAAAATAAGAGGATTGTTTTTATTAGCCCATTAAAAATAAGCAACACAATGAATTTATTAGTCACTTATCATCCATGTGTCTTCTGGCACTGCTGACGTGCTGTTCTTTGGGAATAGGCAGGATAGGAAGTGCGCTAGATTTGTGATTTAACTCGTTTGTTCCTACTTTTTGGAACAGTCACAGGCTGATCACAAAATTATTACCAGTTGTGTAGTGAGCGTGAAGTGCTCCTGTGGGGCTAAGCCATACCCATCTCTGGGTTCAACCAGGCTGGACAACAGAAGAGAGATTTTCACCTCCATAAGATCACCTTTTCCCTCCCAAACTATCAAGTTTAAAAAAAAAAAGCGCATAGAGAGAGGATGTTACAATTCATCAGCGGTGGGGGGAAACTAAAAATATGTATCAGCCAAATTATGTCGGTTTACCATGAAAATCAATAGGAAAGGGGGTTAGAAATGGGATGTAATCATTCAGAGGCAATGCAGGGAAAGCTCAGTCAGCAGTGAGACAGTTTTGTGCTCTGGCCTAATATTCCCCAGGGATATCTCAGGGTTGGGGAAGGCAGCAATAATCATTGATTCCTTTGGCACAGGGGATAGGGACGGGCACGAAGGAGATACTGAGCTCTGCTGAGACTCAGAATGCAGATATTTTAAAAAAATATATCTTCCATAGGTTAGATGTGTCAATCTCTGAACCAGAACTGGATGAAAAACAGGACACTATTCCTGCCAGAAAAAAATCACCCAACTGCTTTAGTTTCATATGTGTTTCGAAGAAGTTCATCTCCAACCTCCTCTTTGATTCCTTCCCTCCCCACCTCCATTAAAGACCATGAGGTTTGGCATCTGCAGGAAGAAGGACAAGAACATTGCTTCCCTCTTGCTCTCTTTCCCTGTTGCCGGCTCTCCGTGATGGTCATGCCGAGAGCAAATTGTTGTTTGAGTCCTTTCCAGGGCTGCTTTAACATTCCCTGTAATTTTCGCGGAGGCTCTGCCGCAGCCGCTGTAATGAAACATGCTCCCTTGTTGTGGTCAGTGCTACTTTCATCACCCATTTGCAATAAAGCTCCTTTTTTTTTGCCTGGATTTGTCAGCACCTTCCACTCCCACCAGCAAGTATTATTTAGGACATTCCTAAGATACGTTTCAGAAGGACTTCTCACGGAAATGAGAAGTTTTGCAACTGGTGTCGTTTGACTTGCCAGCTCGGCCCGACGCTCTGCCCACCCCACCAGCCCCGCGAGGGGTGCCGGGGGACCCTCCTGCCTCTCTGTCACGGCATGTCCATGGTGTAAAACTGGGCCGTATTCCTGATAACCGCTGCTCTCTACCCCCAAAATACCCAGGTCGGACCTGGATGCTGGGCTGTTATTAATTGTCAACCTACGGTTTGACCTGCCACCGCTCAGGAGCATCTTCTGGATTCAGCCTCCTCCATCCTGGGGCATGAAGCAACTTGAGTGAGTGAAATTATGCACGTGTTTGTCCAGGGCTTAGAAATCAGCCAGAGAAGACAGATTTTTCATCAAATAATGAATCCAACTACCAGAGAGACCCAGCCCAGGCTATCTTCTCTGCCCGGGTAAGCCTTCTTCAGAGCCACAGCTGGATGCTCTGGTGCCAACTCTGAATTATCTTTTAGACCTAGATATCTTTATTGGTGTTAAACCAAACCAGCATTTTTCTGTATTGTGGTTCATTTCTTTCCCAAAGAAACTTGCACATTTTATTAAGCTCCTTATGAATTTTATTTTCATTTTGGATAAAATGAGACAATTTTAATGAAAGGCAACAGCTAGAAAAACGCATTTTGTCTTGAAAGAGTCACTTTCTGGTAAAGAACCATTTCCTTATTTTTAAAGCCAGGGCTGTGATAATCCAAAATACTTGAACAGCCTTTGAGTCCCAAAACCGAAAGCTGGAAAAATATAATTTATTTTATACATGCATGCTGTGGGTTTATTTTTCCAGCTAAGGAATGAGAATACAGAAGCTGGTTTCACTTTTGTGGTCTAATAGGTCAGTGCAGATTTACCATTTTAAACATGTGCAGCCATAAATGCACAACAAAACAAATTGTTGCTGCTGCTGTGATCCAAACCCCAAATTAAAAACAAATACAAATTAGAAATCCCCTTTAGAAATCTCATCTGTCTAAAGCTGCTGAAATATCATCTTGATGACAGAACTTCTTAGATAACAACAGTGCATAATAGTTGGACTTTTTAGAGTATTTTTACTAAACCTCTTTTTTGTTTGTTTTGAATATCCTAATACTTAGAGGCATTTTTAGATTTCTGACTCTGTGAGCCACGTGATTGCATGCAAATTTCAGATTATGTTGGTTTTTTTCAAGTTAGCTTCCAACCTTCATCRTTTGCAGCAAAGATGTTAAGAAGATGAACCTGAAATCTTGAAGACCTGGAGGCAAAAAAAAAAAAAAAAGGAAATTAAAATAAAACTTGAGTTTAAAATGCTCTTGTATTTATGTCATGGTAAAGTTTGCACAGTTGAAGTTGGCATCAGGAGACGAGTCAAAAGTAGCACAGTGGAACATTTAAATTCTTTGATGCTGGAAGCTACAGAAAAGTATAAACCAGCCAGCTGGAAACCAGCCCACCCAGCTCAGCCTGTCTGCAGGAGGGTAGGTCACCCTGGTCCTCCATGGGCACTCGTTTGAAGGAGGTGAAACATGATGGTATTGCATATTTTGTAAAAAGTTCACTGCTGTCTGAAGGAAAGTTTTCCTAAGGAAAGTAGGCTTGACAACCTGTTCCTTAGAAAAGGTCTCATTGGATTTATTGGGAATGAAAGCAACGGTGGAGTGCAGAAACAGACTACTCAAACAGCCTGAAGAAATAAGAGGTGCATAAATATGCTCCTGCAGATCCTTCACAACTATCTGTGGAGTTTGGTTTTTCCTGCCCTGGCACCCAAGAGTGGATTTAGAAACGCCAGAGGAGGGAGCGAGTGAGAGGAAGGGCTAACATCAGGGCTGGGGAGGTCCCTTCTGCTCCCACCTCCCCAGCATCTCCTGACATGGGTTTCCAAATGGAGCCAACCTCCCCGACTTCCCTCCTACCAGAGGGAAGCAAGTCACAGAATGGTGCATAAGGTTCCCTGGCTCTGGCGGGGCTGCGCAAGCTGCCAAGCACATTTTGGGGCCAAAAGCAAAAAAAAGAAGTTGCCAACAAAACCTTGTGTTAACTGAAATGACAATGTCCTGACACGCTGCCCGAACGCATCGTGAAGCCCTTTGGAGATATTGAAACTAACGGCTATTCTCCCTGCATCTTCCTGGGCTGTGTCTGTGGTTTAGCCAATTTTGTGATACCAATAAAGTGTTGAAATGCATTTCTAGTCCTCTTTAGACACTCTTGCACAAAGCAGAACCAGACACTAACATAACTGCAGGCAGATTGCACTCCTGGAGGCAGGCGGGCAAGCCACTGAGCAGCAAAGAAACCAATCTTTTTGGAGGTTTACAAGGAACATTGCCAAAAGTCAGGTTTTGTAGCTTGGCTTTGCATAGGAAAAAGCCAAAGGTTCTTGAAACATCCAGATAAAGATGAAGCTGTGCAAGGATAACTTTGTTCACCCTGCAGAGAGCAGGGAGTCAAAGATAACTGAGGTATGGCTTAAAAAGTACCTTGCCATGGTTTGCAGGAGGATGCTGATATTGAACATGGGAGGAACAGAAAAATGGCTCATGGTAACAAGGGTATGTATGGAAAATGACTGCATCCACCATGGAAATTAAACTTGTTCTTTTGCGCCCTTAAAACAAGAAGCCTTGCTGCTCTCCATCCAAGAGCAGGAGGGAACCAACATGTGAGATGATGTGTCCAGGAAGGATGATGTTAAAAACATCCATCAAATTGGCTGTGTTGGCAGGTCACTGGACAGCTGCGAAGGTAGAAACTCGAATTTGTGGTAGGGAGGAGGGGGCCTGAGCAATCACAGGGCAAATACCTTGACCCCAGCATTGCACAAGAAAACAGAACAGGTTTTAGATGAAAGAAGGATCAAAGATAGAGAGCCAAACAGAAAATGGGATATATAGTGGCAGATTGATTGGGTCAGTTAATGTAGAATGGTTCTTCAATAAAGTCAGCAATTTTATTTTATTTTTAGACAGAACAATTGATCTAAGAAGAATTCGCAACGATGTTACATTAGTATATGCTACCTAAGCCCGAGAAGATGGAAACAAGTGTGCAAGCTGAAGGCTTGGCAATGAGGGGCTTGTGAAGGGCTCACCATGGAAATGGAAGGAGAAGACAAATGGATTTCCTCAAGCATTGATCGTTTCACTCATCTATTCTAATACCCCTGGCAGAAATTTAGGAGTATGCTGTGGTGGGTGACAAGATGAGAGCTGCCATGGTCAATAAAGATGACCAAAATGCTGGTCAGGAAGCACGAGATGACCTTGACTAGATAATAGAAATGATGTGAAAATGAACACTCAAAAGTGCTCCTTGTGCACATAAGGAGTAAAAACAGTTATTCCTATTAGAAACTGGAAGTAAGAGAGGAGAAATGAGTCCTRCAGGCATTAGCCACCTCCATGTAACCATCATAAATGTGGCACGCCCATGCAAAAAGCTAATATGATGCTAGGAGGTATCAGGCGAGGTATTTCCACCAGAGTTAGGGGAAAAGCTTTGGGAAGCAGCACATATGCATAGGAAGGAAGGGTTTTTGAAGTTGAAGTTTTTGCTTAGGATTAGAGTGAGTCTGATGATGACAGAGATGTAGGAAGAAACCCAGGGGGTTGTGAACTCTGAAAGATGAAGGCTTAGAGACGGGTCCTTTGCTGAAAGGTTGCCCATCCTTCATGTACATTAACACTGGTCAGTCACACCAGTAATGGAAAAATAAGCACTCAGCAATACATCACGTCTCTCCAGGAATTTCATCAGGTTTCACACATATCTCTATAGCTAATAACTTGTTATTTAGAGCAGTGTTTAGCTTGCACTTATATGTCGGAAGAGATTTTCAGGGGTGACAAGCCTAACCTGTAGGTGTAGGAGCAGTGGTTAAGGGACGGATAGATGCACAGGTCACACTGAAGATATCCAGCCAGATTCAAGCACTAGTAAATCAGGCATGTCAAACCCAGAGGTTAGCTGTTTGGCAGGCAAGAGCTCCAGACTCAGCTTCAGGGCAGGCGTGCAGAGCTGCAGCCTGGACGGGATGCCTGGATGGGGTGCCCGGATGGGATGCCCAGGAGGGCTCGCTTATGGCCGCTGTTATTTTGGGTGGCTGCAGTGAAAGGGCTGGCGTGACGTGGGTTAGGAAGTGATGACCTCTGCGGTGTGGGCACAGGCCAGCTCTGCTCCTGTCCAGGAGCATCACCCCACCACAGAAGGGTGCACAGGGCAGCACCCCACAGAGGGTCCAATTTTGTGCTGTTCCTGCATGGAGAAATAGAGTGCACTGGTCAGAGCAGAGCTGAGTTTCTCCCCGGTATGATGAAGGGACCTTTGCCTGGCCAAACCTTCAAGTGCAAAAAACCCACCGCAAATATCTGCCCCCAGCCCCGAGCAGGTCTCTGYGCTCAGCAGCATCCCTGCCTGCCCCGCGTCCTGCCCACGCCGCAGCCTGCTGTGGGACCTGCCGAGCCCGGGCAGCTCTCCGGAGCAGCTGACAGAGAGAGCTGAGAYTGTAAACCTGTAATTATTTAAGATTAATTTGCATGTCGTATTGGCACTTCATTTTCTGTTAGATTCACTGGGTTAGTGCTTTGATCAGCAGGAAGGGTGCTTCCAGGCTGAGCGCAGGTTCTATATTTGAGCACATAGAGCCGGGCTCCGTGTTTGCTTTTCCCCTGCTCTGCATCCTTCCCAGGACTGATGTGCCTGGCAGGGGGTCCGAGCCCCATGTTAACGGGCTCTCCAACCCCTGCCTGGGAGGAACGGGGAGGCTCCAATCCAACTACATGACAGGTGTCCATTTAAAGGCAGCCAAAAGGGAACAGGGTGGCAGGGGAGCAGCCGGGRCCCTTCCCTCGTCAGGGATGCGGGTGGCTGAGTCAGGCCCCGCTGCCCACTGGGGATGCCCGCTCCATCCCCCCTGGCCCCGGAGCCCATGCTGCCGCCTGGCTCTGCTCATGTCCGCTCCGGTTCCCAATTCACTATTTCTCATAGTGAGTTTCCTTCTGTTCAAGAACCTGCTTCTCTTTAATATATCCACAGTTGTTATTGAATGAAAACCTTCCCTTTTTCAGCTTCACTCCAGGTAAAGAAAATGACAATTAACCTGATTCAGTTGTGAGTTAATTCATTTAATCTCCAGGTGCCCTCAGTCTTGAAATTAATACCCCTAAAACACCGCTAAATAGCGTTCAAATCTCTTCCTTTAATTATGTGTATAATGAAGCTCATTTAGAAAGCAGCCAGCAGGATGGAGATCACATTGCAGGCTTTACGCCTCTTTCCCTCTACCATCCAAATCACTTTTTCCAGGTTAGGCTGACACTCAGGACTTCGCTCCCCTGCCCTGGATGTGGCCGTGCCGGCGGCGCGGGGATGCTCTGCCACCCTGCCCAGCCTCCCAGCACCACCTGCCGACACCGGTCCTAAAAACAGCCTCGCACAGCAGCAGGAATTTTCAGCTCCGCCAAATATGGAGAAGAAATGGTCTCAGTGGACTCAGTTCGTGGTGTGTTATGGTTTTCCCTGCCATCCACCAACAGGTAAAGAGGTTTCACTGGCAGCAATGGCTTCTCATTCCTCCCACCTCTCCCTGTATTAACCTTCCCCTCTGCCACACATCAGCCAGGCTCCCGCATCCTTCAAACACTGTAACTGAGCAACAAAATTGAGTTAAACTATTGTTTTCTACCTGATCTCCTCTATAAATCTGCTACTTTGGTTTCCYACCTGGAGGAGGGCTGAGCGCTGGACAGTGTTTCCGCTGAGTCCTCCAACAAAGTCCTTGCTTCCATCAGCAAGGATGACACCAGAGCTTGGGAAACCTTCTCCCCTGAGGCCAAAACCCAGTAAAAGGACTGAGGACATACAAATCTTGCCCTGGCCTCCTTTGGCCACAACAAGGACGGTGACAGAGGGGGCCAAATGCCTGCAACAGGCTGCAGCCCCGCAGTGGTGGGCAGCGAGGGCAGGACAGGGGACGCGGCTGAGGCTGGATGCCCCTGTGCTGGGGGAATTGAGCTCCTCTGCCATTGCGGGGTGGCATGCACGGGGTTCCTGGGCTCACGTGCCCTGGTGCAATACTTAGTTTTTTGGCAAGTTAAACATTTCCTTCCAGGGTTACTTTGGATGAGCATCTCGAGCGGGCCGCCTCTCATGCACAGGTCACCAAGGCGCCAGCTCGCTGCCACCTCCACCGCCAGCACGAGGAGCCGGGTAACTGGCTTCCCCAGGTGTTTCACTTGGTTTCCACAGGTTGCAACTGCCCAGCTCCTGGAGATGTGTCTTGCAAGGAGCATTCCCCCTGCCACCCCACGCTGCAGCGGGCTGCGTTTCCAGAGCTGGTTGCTTCCTTGCCTGTTCGTTACATTTCTGTCTAAAGACTTTGCTGGGGATGCTGGGGGGAGGGGGAAAAATACACCCAAACCCCTTGTAATTGGTTCCTGTAAATGGGTTTCAAGCCTGGTTACATCTCTGGCTCAGTCTGACCTAAGGTTTTTCACGCCGTTTCCAAAATCACATGTTAAAACTGGTTCTCTAAGAATATTCTGGAGCATTTGGTATAAACAATRCTGGTCTGAAGTTGCAACAAGGGGCTCTTTKKTTTTTTTTTTTKTGTGTGTTTCCCTGGGGTGTTTCTAATAATGGCATAAGGACCATATTCCTGTGGGAAATGTGGTCTTGCTCTCCCCACCCGCTGCCAGCCCCCAGCTCCTGGGGAGCTCGGCAGCACCTGGCTGGGCAGCCCGTCCACCCACTGCACGCCTCTCRGCACACCAGCCCCTGCCCAGACCCCTCTCCCGGCACCTCTGGGCCTGGCACGAGCAGGAAAAACTCCTGCACGACCAACACTACGTTCAGCATCACTACTCCCTGGTAGCCTGGCATCGCTTCTGCCCACCCCATTGCTCCATGTGGGTCTATGTCCCTCCATCATGAAATCTTATTGTAGAGGCAGGAGGAGGAAGGGGAAGGTAAGCACTTAAAGCACAAAATGGATCAGAGACGGGCTCAGGCTTTTCTTGGGATGGAGGGGCCCCTTCCCAGGTGGCCGGGGCTCTCCCCATCCCACCGCCCGCGCTGGGAGAAGCAGCACAAACAGGGCAGAAGGTTGAGGAGGGGAGCGGGGAGGTGCCGTCCTGGGGGCAGAAGCCCTCCCCGCGCCTGTGGGAATTGCATCATGAATTGTTGGCCTGAGGATGGGCAAAGGTGTGGTTGAAGGACATATACCAGACTTAATTATTTAACTTTATGAGGTTGAGGAAGAAGAAAAGCCCTTGTACCATCATGCCCAGCATGAGTCCCTGCAACCAGGGCCAAAAATCACCTTTCTTAATACCTTCTAGAGAGCTGGCAGCAGTCCTTCGCTCTGTCTCTCAMGCTGGCACATCCTCCCTTAAGATACGCTCACCAACATAAGGCAACCTAAAAAAACCCCTGAGGACTTTTGTGAAGCTTGGTTTTTGTTTCTTGTCATGGGTAACCTCACACCTTCACTCAGGAAGCAAAACCAAATATATTGTAACTAAATATCACCTTCATGGAGAAGGTTCCCACCCCTTCTTTTGTCCGCTCCACACTTTTAAAAACCCAGGGGATTTGAATAGGGCATGTCGGGATTTTTTCATTTGCTTTCAGGTTTTTGATGTTTCAAAACGCTCGCCTTCAAGACCTTGACCCCATGGACATGAGCTGGTGAGGAGGTGGGTGCTGATGACATGGCTCCTGGAGATGGGGATTTAAGGACACTCTGGAATACGGTGAGAATGGGACACGTGTTTCCCCACCGGCTGAGCCTCCCTGGTGCACCGTGGCCCAAACCCTGTCCGGGGCTGTGTGCTGGGGGCTTTGCAAAGAGATTTTTTGAAAGGACAGAAGCAGCTGGGTACAAAGGAAAAAGCCTGAAGGAGAATAAACCCTGAACCACTTGCTTTTTCCAGAAGGGAGGAAAMCCCATTTCTTTCTGGTTGTCTCACCCAGACCATGCTTTGGCATTGAAGGTTTCTCCTCACCTTCCCTCAGGTCTCYTCCTGATCCCTGGGGTGAGCATCGCCTTTACCTGACTCCTTGCCCTACCACCAAGCCCCCTTGGCTGGTGATCCTGGRTCTGATTCATCTCCTCAATGTTTATTTTTCAGCAGACACTAAAGCTGGCAGAGCCACAGGGCAACCACTGGTGCCCAGGACCACGTGCTCGCAGGGCACTGGTGGTGGATGGAAGGACAAAAGTCTCTTCCTGGTTGGGTTTTTTCATTTGGTGGGCTGGCTCATTTTGCAGATGGGATTTTTGGGTTCTTTTGGGGTATTTTTAGGCTTTTTGGGGTATTTATTTATGCTCTTTGGATAAAACAAGTATTTCTCTGCTCAGTAAATCATCCCGCTTCGTTTAACCATTCTCCCAGGAGGAGAGGGAAAAGTGACAATGTGGCAGTTCCAGATACGTTTCTTAACCCTTCCCTTTCCCAGCAAAGAAAAACAAGTGGCTCCTTTCCTACTGAAACGGAGACGCTGCCAGCGCGGCAGGGAGAGGATGTTCGGAGGATGCTGTGGCTGCTCTCCCCCAGATGCACCCTCCGATGAAGACCACCGGGGTCAGCCAGGGGCTGTCACTGGGGTGGCCGTGAGGCTCGGCGGTCTCCAGCATGTTGCCTTGTCACTGGTGCCCACCCCATCTCCTTCCGAGACCAAACCTGAGGGGGAAGAAGCTAAGAAGGCAGCAGYTCACATCAAGAGGAGCAGCTCACATCAAGCTCACATCAATGCTGCACGTGTGCTAAATGGCCTGTTACAACCCATGAGACCTTGGCCATTTACTGGGATAGCCATGGGTGAAATTCTCATCTCAAAATGCAGTCTCATCAGAAACAGCCACTTAAAAGAGGAGTAATGAAGCAGAGACAGATGCAGTCTCACTGAGTTGCTCCTTCACTGCTGAGGCTCCACCAAGCCCCACGGTGGCTCATGGCAGCCATCTGGTGACCATGGCCATCTTCTAAAGAAAGTAGGTGAGTGATGGTGACAGAGTATTGCCAGGCTGTGGCCACAGCGTCCTCCCACCCTCCTGAGCTGACCTGCGATGGTACCTGGTTTTGCTTGGGCAGTACGCAGCACAACCCTGGATGGGCTCTTGAACAATAGTAATTAATTTAGTAATCTGTTTCGCTGTATCCAAAGTGTTTGCATCCTCATCAATGCAGTAACATAACTAATAAAGCCAGAGAAACGTAGTGGCATTCAAGCCACCACCATCATACCTATTTTTGTGTCTCATTTCATCTCTTGCATGCTCAAAATATTTAGGGTTTGATTTGTGTTTAAAAAGAAAAAGGATCTGGCTTCAGTGTGATCTGTGAGGACACAGGTTTTGCACTGGAGCACTGCACTTCCCAGATCTAAATCAAGGTATTCATCATGTCTAGCCTGCAAACAAATGTACTCATCATATTTGTTCCCTGCAATTGATTAGAAAAGAAGAAAAAAAAAAAGGTGCTTTTAGATCCTAATGCACATCTTTGCAATAAAAAACACCAGGCTCTTGCTTTGAAATAAAAAGGGCTAAGAGACACTCGCCAGTTTTAATCAATAATGCAAGGAATATTTTGGCTCTGGGCTCATCCCTGCAAGAAGATGTTGTGTCAGGGTTTTGAACCTCCCTGGGACCAGAAAGATGGGAGAGATGCGCTGAGTCACTGAAGGACATCACCCTATACAAGAAAAACCTTAGCGCAAGATGCTTGCGAGGGGTTTAAGCAACCAAGATGTAGGCATAGAAACTGTCGGAAAGGATCCTGCCTTCTCCCGGGACGGCCCCTTCATCAGCAGCATTCACTGTGTGAGGACCCATTTCACCTCTCTGAGAGGGGGTAATTATTTCTTGTCAGTTAGACTCAATCACTGAACTCTAAACAGCTGGTGGTAGAGAACCATTTAGCCTCATTTACCACTGTGATAGCCTTTTAGCTCTTCCACATTTCACACGGTCTCTGCCATTTCGCCCATAAATTCTCCTTTAAAAAAAATCATAAAAATTTATGAGGGGAAAAAAAAGGCATAAAAAGGAGGCAGCTAAGAGAAAAGGTACTAAAATTTCCAAATGAAGATGAGGTTACGTACCCCCAGCTGTTTGAAGTGCAGTGATTGAGGGTCTCGCTGATGAGGGATGATTACATTCCTCCTGCTCCTCGCCCCCATTAAAGGCGACGTGCATCCTCCCTTTGGATACGGCTGATTAACAGCAACGCAGGGAAGACCTGGGAACAACCGCATCTTCCCTGTTTTGATGTGAGCCATGAATTTTCCTGCCCTTAGTGAATGAAAACAAGTCCTTTCCAATAAGCCAGCACCTTTAAACAGTCTGAAAGGTTTATAGCAATAGGAACTGTAGGTATCACTTTGCAGAGAGGCCGGTTTGTGGCAGTCTTTAAGATGAAGAATATACAAAGAAATGATCTCCTTATTCAGTTAAATGGGGTTTGGCTTCCAGGACTGGTTTTGTCACACAAAAATCCAGGCTAGAAATAGAAAAGGACATGTTTACAGTGCAGGGGTTCTCAAACAGCACCCTTGGCTCCATCGACCAAATCCCAGTTATCTCCCTGGGACCCAGATTTTGCACCCAGCCATTGTTTGCAGAAGCCCCAGTTTCAATAATAAGGTTAATAATGATAATAATAAAAAAAGAAAAGCAAATGATAGGAAGTGACAAAGAATAGACAGGTATCAGGGCCACAGAATATCTGCAGAGAAATCTTAAATCCATCCCGGAGCAAATTCACACCAGAGCCTCTGTTTTATTAAAGACCTATCTAAGCACAAAGTAGTAAGGATTCAGATGATGAGTGTTCAGAGCGTTATTTGTAATTTGATTTTCTATCAAGTTTTCTTAAAGTGTTAGATTTCAGAAAGATATTATACTTTTTTAACAGTTAGACCACACTAGTGAACTAGATTTTGCCTGCATGCAAAATACTTGATGCTAGCCACCACTACTAACATAAATATTACCCAGAGAGCATCCTACGCTCATGAGTACCTGACCCAGGACCGTTTTGCTCTCTGCAGCACTAAATAGACACTTCATACTTGAGAAGGTGCCCAAACTCCCTGTGATCTTGGAAAAAACAGCTTGAAGACCCCAGCCTCCTCTGCGATGAGGGCTGTAAGAGCAGCCAGGCATCCCAACCCCCTGAATACCTTTTGATCACTATCAAAACAAATGGAACAGCTTCCTTTTACCTTTGTCTGTGAAGCTTTTAGCTTTTTCCCCAGCCCTCAAGCCCTGCAGAGTGGGATCCATGTTAACTAAGGCTGTGGAAGGCACAGAGCATGGTGTCGTGCACCTGACTCACTGCATAGATGCATGAAGGAAAAAACCTGCAAAAACGSTCTCCCTCTGTTCTTACTAGCTTTGCTGCAAGGAAAGATTGTGTGATGCTGTACAGGAACATCTAAGTTTCAGAAGACACAGCCTAATTTGTTAGTGACCCAAGAAAACAGGATTGGAAAAGGCTGCTGGGGCTACTTAGTCCACCCTCTCGCTGCTGCCTTAAAATTCTTCTTATGGAAATAGAATCCTCTTACCAGTAATTTAATGAAAAGTCGTTGTTAACTAGCTAACAATTAGTGGAATACGGGACTAGAATCAGAAGAAATGGAAATGCTCAGCTCCCACATCCTTTCCGAAGCATCCCCAATGTTGACCGCCTCTCTACAGAACCATTTTCCCAGTCAGCATCTTTACTTTTTCACCAGTTGAAGGCGTTCCTTCCCCGGGATCCTTCCAAAACAGCACGGACGGGTGAAAATATTTAATGTATATTCAGCAGTTACCAGAACCAACATTTGAAACCAAGGAGCAGTGGCACCCTGTGACCAGTCAATTCTCATTGAACCCATCTAAGGATGTTTTCTGTAGCTTAAGCCCTGGTCTTTGAAAGGCTGAAYGTGTAGAGCAAAAGCAGAGAAAATCTTTGATAGCTGAACCATTCAAAAAACCCTCCCTAAAATAAATATTCACAAAGGGGTTTCTACTTAGGGCAGTAGGGAGGTGGTTGATGGGGTTGCTATTTTGAAGTCCAGCACTACATCCTCATACTACACATACACATACTAATAGTTCAATTCTCGAAGTGCCTGACCCATGCATCCTAAAAAGACAGTCATCTTTTTTCTCATAGTTCCCCACATCTGTAGATCAGCTATCTGCAATTAATTCACTGCTCTTTCTCTTTTCCCAGTGACTTACAGCAAAAATCCTTATTTATTAATACCAGAGTGCATGCTCTTGCACTTTGCAAGATTAAATTTAATCTCACCTCTATTATTCTAATTCTCTAGCTCATCCAATTCCTCTAAGATGCTCCGATCCTCCTCATCTGAGCCCTCCCTCATGCGTCTCCCAACACGCTTGGTGAGCACACTCCAACTCTTCCTGCCCAAATCATTACAAATTAATTAAGGTCAATCAAGACCAATTTTTGAAGCACTCCACTAGGCACCTCAAAATTTGATTTTAAAGGTTTATTTGTACCTCCCTTGGTCACTCCCTTTCCATCCCTTCAATAACTAGTTTTTAGCYCCGTTGATTTCCTCCATCACTTTGCAGTTGTCAGCCTTCTAATTCTCAAAAATCTAATTCTCTTAAGCATTTTACCAGTCCACCAGCTGGAGATTTTAACTTCTAAAGACCACATGGACTCTTCTGCCTGATCCTAACCTGTGCTCTCGAAAAGGGAGATTTTTTTTCCCCCGTGTTGTGCAATGGTTAACCTGTTCAGTTTAGTGCAAAAGTTGGGCTCAGCGGTGCATCAACTTCACTAAAACATAACCCGTGCCCCAACACTGCAGATCAACAGAGGCAGGGAAAGAAGGTACAAGGAAGCAAGGAGATATAACTCATCAGGTTTGTGTTTTTAAGGTTTTTGGTGAGGTTTAGTTTTGCTTGGAGCTTTCTGTAGAGGAGATGTGAAGAGGTGATGCTGCAGTCGAATGGATATTTACAGTGTGCTCCTATTATTAATTCAAAACAAAATCACAAGTTGAAAACTAAGTTGGAACTTTGTAAGCAAAGAYGGTTATTCTTACATTGCTCACTATAAAAATCGCTGCATCAGAGGCATTTTTTTTAACTTGGTGAGCTTTCTAAGGTCACTGTGTTGCTGGTCACCAATATGTCCTCTATCGGGGTACAAGCAGAAACGAACAACTTGGCGTACCATCAGTCTGCGCCAAGGTAACGATGTTCTCTTGAGATTCACCCCCAGTAATGATCTGACATGCTACTGACATGTCACCGAAAACGTACACGCTGGATCACAGGTAGCCACTTCAAGTGATACCAGGGCGATAGTGTGATTTTTTTACATTTAACTTCGTGAATAATTTTAACAAACTATTAAAAAACCCTATGAAGTGTAAGGCAGCCAATTCTGACCTCTTTTCTTGATACATAATACACCAGTGGAATTAGCCTTCATTTATGTTGATATAATTGTGTTCAGAATATAATTGATGATGACCATACTGAGCTTGCTGAGAGCACCTCTTTATGTCATAAATTAAGATAGGCGATACTTGAAAGTAGAGATCTTTTATTGGACATGTCAGTATGGCTGAAAAAAAGCAGAAAAGCTTTTACACTCACAAGTTTTCCYCCTATATCTATGTTGTGAGATCCTTGTTAGCCTCCAGACCCTTTGAGCTAGCCACACAAGCACGAGCCCCTTTTACCATCACCTATCCTCAGGCACTTGTTTTTCCATCTGGGGCACCTTTGCACAGCTCTGGAAGAACCCCGCGCTACGATGCTGACAAAAAAGTAGGGGCCTAGAGATGCTACCATAATAAAAATAGTAAAATAATATGGTATGTGAAGCTTTTTCTGACAAGTTTGATGTTCAAGTTGTACATCAAGCGACAACAGAGGAAACATGGTGAAGGTAAGTTTTATTGACATATTTTAGGTACAATAAATATATTTACATGTTGACATTTTAAACATGGAATTACATGTAAAAAAAACTTGTACATGAGATCATCTTTGTGTTTCCATTTTTACATTCACTTAAATAGGTACGACAGAAAGATCTCTTATGCAAGCGGAGGATTTGGTATAGTTCAGTATTACATTMAAGAAATTAGTAGTGAACACCTTGTGCAGATGATGCTGTAGAAAACATGAGGCAGACGAACTCCCAGTGGAGTCAGTATGATACAGTCGGCTGTTGAATTTATATCCTGAACTGCTAATAAACAAACTCTGTAATCCAGATTAGAGCAATACATTTGAAGTGATTCTCAAAACACCCAAATATATAACAGTGTTTAAGACTTTACAGGTTAGGAAGGATCACATTCAGTAATAGTAATAGGAGGTAGAATCGTGTCGACAGTGTTCGTATTTCTACGTGGCAATAAAAAAAAAAGTGCTATTACTATCACTGAATTCAAGAACAGAACTCCTGAAAAAGTGAAAAGGATAAAAGAGTTGTTAATGCTGTTTCACCTGGCTTGCCACAAATGCTAGAGCACGTAAACAAAATGTTTTAATTCTCCAACACAGGTAAAACTGCAAAGCAAAACTGTTAAGTGATGCTTCTCCAGTGCTTTGGGATGGGCAGCATCTCCTAAGGTGTGATACCTGTAAAAGCAACCTCAACTTTATGTACCAAAGTCTGCAAAGAAAAGTACAGTACGATGTGCTTTCAGGGTGGAAGATCTTGGCTTTGGGTATCCTCAAAAGAGCTATAAGAACAGAAAATAGAGCAAAAGATTGAATGCAATGCACTCAGATAGGAAAAAGTCCGGAGAGATGAACAGAGAGTGGAAAGAGCAGGAACATAACAAGGATGCAAATATCCTTGTGGGAATGGAAAAATGGGGGCAAAAGAGATGTAAATGAGGTAAAGCATAGGGTAGAGGCAAAGGGTACAACAGGAAAAAAGAAAGTTGACTTATTCTAAGGGCACTTTGTATCAACAAAAATTGTATGCAATGATACGGAAGATCAGCTGTGAATAAATGAGTGTTAGCGTCTTGTCTCTGCTGTATCTGTAAGTGAAAATGTGTATTAATTAGAAGTTAAACCGTTGAAAGACGTTTCACTGTCTGAGAAAGAAATCCTGCAAAAAAATGGTTTTGTTATTATATGAATAGAAACACAACTGTAAGGTTCCAAAGTCAGCCTGACAGACACTAGGAAAAAAATACAATATATATTAAAAACCATTAAATGCACACAAAGAAAATCCTGAACCACTGAATGAATATAACATTAATACAGCAGCGTTTTAAATTGTGATCTTCCAAGCGACTACACGCAACATTGCAATACAGCTACATTCAACTGTACACAGGTTCTTTTACAAAAATATTCTTAATCTGTAATACTGTTTAAAAGTATTTAGATGGCAAAAATCGCTTAACCCGAGTGCTGTTACATTAAATAAAAGCAGTGTAACCTGTTGAAAAACAGCGTGTATATATAAAGCCCATTTCCAGTTAGTTAGAAACATCAGTGCATCCAACCAAGAAATGAGAAAGCAACGCAGGCACCTAAAAGACCCAGTGAGACTAACTTTCCCCTTGAGGTTTTCTTTAGTGCAGTAAGGACCATACTTTCCACCAAAATAAGCACAGAAGTAGAAAACGGAGGTGTTTTTTTTTTTTTAATAAAAAAACCCCAACCCTGCAAAAAGCAGCGTTATAAAGAACAAAATGATCCTTCCCAACCATATTATACCAGAAGATGGTATACGTAAGGATCCAATATGAATCAGTGTTTTTGTACACAAGACACTGTGCTCATGTGGATAATAAGTCATCTCCATGATTAAAAATCAGGTTACAAAAAAACCTTACATAAAATCCTTAGGATTTGATACTAATTGAAGATAAAATACTTTCAAGTATTATGTTTATGAATTAATTAGAGGTTAAGGCATGATTTAAGGTAACACTGAAACAAAAGCCCTATGTTACCCTAAATGACCTTTATAATATAGCTAACATTCTGCAATCTGTTCAGTATTTGTTTCCTTCACATTTAATTTCTCATCCAACACGCTGCTAAAAAAAGTAAAAGCACAAAAATAATTAAAAAAAAAAGGTTCGTGTCTCTCTGAACAAAAATGCCTTTTTGACAGTGAACAGGGGAAGCCAGATTTCTACCTTCGAGTATCACGACTCACATAACAAACAGAGTACTACGCGAAGGACAAGAACAACACAATACTACGCCAGAGAACAAATCCAGGATCTCTCCTGAGTTAGACAAAAAACAGGCAACCCCCCCCCCAGGAAATGAAACCCCACACGCTCCCGCTCACCCTCTCACCCCAGCTATAAGGGCAACGCACCCACACACACATACAGACACGCAGTTACTGTGTGTAACTATAGGAAGCGCCTACAGCAGCTTCTGGGAAAATTGCACAATTTCAAGCTAAACAGATGAAAGATACTATGTTTAAAAAAAAATATAAAAAAATTCAGCACCAGGTAAAAGGTTTTTTCTTATTTGAACTAGCTAGACAATGTTAAGAAAAAACGATGAAGACCCTCAAGGTTATTCTGAAATAACCTACAGTTTTGTAAAAAAATACCTCATCTAAATCCTTCCAGTGGAAACCTAGTATCAAAGAACTAAAATGCTCRGTCTGCTTGGCATTTTAATGGCTAGAAGGACTTTTTTTACAGAAATTTGGAAATCTGAAGTGAATCTTCAGAATTAAACTGGGGAATAAACTAGGTATCTGAAGATACTTCACAGATGAGGTGTCGGTATTTACTCTTCTTTCGTGAAGTCATATTGGAGATGTATGTGGGCCAAGAACAGTATCCCTGTCTAAATTTATTCTCTACCACTACTTAGAGATAAACATTTGCATGGCAGCTCCTCCAGCTATGAAGATGCTATGGACCTGTCCTCCTCCTGCCTAGCACCAATTATACCAAGCTTTTCGAACACTGCCCATCGTTCCATCATACAGCATATGTGCCACATCAGTTGCTAACATTGTGATGAACCAATGTGTTACATGACCAACTTGATTTATGTGTAAAACCAAAATATCCCAAACTTTTGAGAACAATATCACACGACAGACCTAATTTGTCCTTGTACAGCACAATGGAACAAACCTAGAAACCCCATGCCTTGGTCTGACAGCGCACTGTATTTCCCCTCAAAAGTTAAAGCACAGAGATATTTTTTTTTTTAATAAAAAAAATGTAGAACATTCTACTAAAATACCACAGATCATACGGCCAATCCAACTTTTTAGTCAAGGCAAAATATGATTAGTTATAAAATGAATTCTCCAGTGCTACAAGATGAAAACAAAATAATTTGAAAAAAAAAGTTGGCTCCAGATAATCACCTACTGGAGTTGCCTATTAAAATCATTATAAAATTATGCTAATAAAAACTGTGAACAAATAATACACAGATCAGGATATATGTATTGACTTACTAGCATCTTTATAAAAATTTGAAGATATACACAAAAACACATCAACATTTATGGAACTGTATCCATTAAACTTAGATAAGACGACACAAAAAACTAACAAATAGCTAAGATGTGGTTGACTGTAAGCACTTTGAGTAACATTTTAATTTTAAAAGGTCAATATTTACATACTACATTAAATGCCTTTTTTTTTTTTTTTTCGCATTTTGCATCGTGTTTTGAATGCATGATAAAGAAAGAACAAGATAATGGTTGCAACAGATCTTCCAAGAAAGTTAACTTAAGATATTCGGATTTAACTATGTGCTGAAAGAGAACATGGCAAGAACACGTCTGTCTAGCTTTACCTCTACTTCCTTTGGGTTTTTTTGGGAGGAGACAACAAATGCATCTAGAAGAGCTGTATCGTCCAAACTGATCATTGCCAAGAGATCCACTTTTAAGTAGGATTTGAGAACTAACAAAACACAAACATTTTAACAAACGACTCACCTAATTGCTACTTTTGCTACTGAGTTTTTTAAGATATTAGAGAGATATGGTGACAACACAGGGTGTGAGTATGTATGTATGTATATAATAAAATGCATATAGACATACATACATATAGTAAGTTTACATACAGTAAGATACCCAGGTACTGCAATAAGCAGCTAAAATCACCACCAGCAATCCGCCCATACTCTGTCTATGCACAAGCAATAATCTACTGCAACCGCCTTTAAAGAGGATGCATCTAGTCATTAAACAGGCATTGCTTACGTTGCCTCCTACATTTAAATAGATCTGAGGCGATTTCATGTCTTTATTCCAAAGCCACACATTTGTCTCAAAAAAAATTTTTTTTAAAAAACCCAACTGAATAAAAATTGTTAAAACTTAAGTTGGCTGAACCTCAGCCTCTTTGGGATGGATTCAAAACCCAAAGCAGGAGCGTTTCTACAAACTTCTTTGACTTTTGAATCAAACCCATATTCTTAGGCTCCAAGAAACCCTCTAACCCCAATAACATTTGCTTCTGACAGGACAGCTGATCAACTGCAGATGTTCCTGCTGCTGAACTCAGCTGCTGGCCTGTCTGGCATTTGCATCTAACCCAGATTTCCAGACACGCACTATTATCGCTCCACTCCGAGATGTCTTCCCATCCTTCTCATTACAGAGAAGCTGCTCCTTAACAGTGGGATGAATAACTGTTTAATGACTTGTTTTAAAGATAAGCATTTATTTCTTAAAAATAAAAATTACATAACCTGAGGAGACAGCGTAGGCGTCCTAGTGCTCACGGTGTGAGGAGTTAAAGAGCACGGGGCAGATCACCTCGCATGAGTCTTCAGGGTCGGCTCCCACTGGGCACTTCCTACCTGTGGCTCATTCTCTGTCCTGGGCTTGGGTCTACCCTGAAGCACTAATATAGCACTTTAGGTATAGTAATTGTGCTGGATGTTATTAAGTACTATGCATAAATGGGGAGCTATACAGACGGGTGTAAAACTCACTTCCACGCAAAAATTCTCATGATGTTACTGTGTCTCGTCACTAAGTTGTAAATGGGCTTAGAGTATTCTTTAAATTTTTTTCCCAGTGCAGTATTTCCAAAGTACCACATTATTCTGTATTATTTCAATGAACAAAGAGCTGTTTTATCTAGAAGACTTTTGACAGCATTTATTATTCAATCATTATTTTTAGTAACTTCTACTTAATTGAAAATCTGGACCAAAACTGTAAGAAAGCCAATTAGCTCTTTTTGACTTGGTTACCATTAAATCTTCCAAAAAAGAAAAAAAAAAAAAAGAAAAAAAAAATCTATGCTACTGTAAACTTGCTTAGTTCATCCTTCCATGCGTGGCATGCCTATTTTGGACCCCATTCACAGCTGTTGCTGCATTACATACCAATAATGTTCTTCTGCCGTCACTCAGGTAACAAACCTATAAGGTTTCTGTGAGTCCCCCCATTCAAATCGTAGGTGGAGTGCTTAAGAGTACTCCTAAAATAAAGGATGAAGCAAAAGCTCACAGTCTAAAAACTAAGGAAATGTTCATAAAAACTGGAATCCAATATAAAGATGACATTTTAATAAGTTTATTCAGAAGTAACTGAAAAAATTGTTCCTTTGGCAACACCATCTAGATGGTTCTAACCAAAAGGAAACATTACGGATTTTACTTTGAATAAAATATAAGCTCCTTAACGTTTGCACGTAATTTTTGGGAACTGCCACGTTCACCAGCAGATTCACAATGTCCTTATAGTCCTGTATTTATCGGGAACAACACATCAAACCAAGTCCTTTCAGTTACGGGTTTCTTATGGTTCAGCATTAGTCACAAAATAAATCTCAAAGAAAAAAAACTAATCAAAATAAAGCATAAGGCAATCATGAAATGCTAGCCCAAAAGAACTATTAGGAATGCGCCACTCTTCCTGTGTAACATTTTTGAAGTGAGCCACCGAATATTTTTCCTTGTATCTGGCAATGTCATTTAAAACAACCTAGTTACAACTTGGAGTTCACTACCCCACGATGCTACTGAAGGGCAAAGATCCTTGTTTTTAAAAACCAAGGGAAAATACAGCAATGTTATTCCTACACAGGGTTTTATGGAATAAATGGAGTTGGAAGGAGAAGATGGAAGTCTGTGTTGGAACAGAAAAATGCAAAGACAGACTTAACTTATTTACAAAGATCGAAACTACAATTTTCCAGTGTCACCTCCAAAGCTTCTCAGCATACTGCTATTCAGTGAAGTAGACCATGTTTAAATCTATGCAAGAATACCTTCTGTGCTCTCAGATATACAACGTAACTAATGTGTTTTGTTTAGAAAAGTGAGTTTTCATTCAAATACCTCGCACTGAAGATAAGAGCAACCATTATCAAATATTCTTTGCCATATGAAGAAAGTTTTTAAATCTTTCGGTGTAAACGTTCTCTCTCAAGTCACTGTGGTCACACAGTAGGATCTTGAAGAACAGTGTCTACATGCATTGAAAGCATTTTGAAAAAAAAAAAAATCTGTAGTTCCACGTGGTTACAACAGAACGTGAACAAACCAAACAGAAATTCCACCTTTGCAGATCCTCTCAAGTTCAGCTCTTCTGGAGGACATCTTGCAGCTTTCTGTAGTTCAACATAGCAATTAAAGACTAAGCTGAAAGGTTTCACAACCCGATGGTTTTGCCACTGTGTCTTGTGTAGCTCCACAGTATGCTTCTGTTCGTGTCAGGGTTTCTCTCAGCAGACATCACTCAACTATCAGTGCCACATTTATGTGGGACAGATCTATCATGTGCCTGTTAAAAGTTAAAAGAAATTTAAACCTGGTACTCAAACTGATTCTAGGGGTGGAGAACAGACAAGGAGGTTCTATGAAGGTCACTAATAAACAGACGCTTGATTGGCTTAAGAGAAACATTGAGCAGAGGAGACTGATTTAATCTTTTGAAGGGAGGGAAGGAACCGAGGCGGCAGCAGTGCTTAATTATTTACCTGTGGAATTTCTGTTGAAATGCTAAAGCATGTGCTGGCTCCTTGAATTTTGCTATGGCTTTCCGTTGTTGAGGAAGCATCTGTMAACTCTGCAGAGACAAAAAGCCAAAATATATATTTAGTATTCACTTTAAGTTCCCTTTAAACTAATTTTGCACCAAACCCATTGAAATATTGTCGTATTTCTTTTCTCAGAAACACTTATTGGTGTCCAGGGAATGGAAGGAGACTTCCGAGACTGCAGTCAGGGACCCAGCTGAAGGTGTTTGAGCATTAAGCAGCTGTACTAACTGGAAAACGCAGACCATCACTGGTTAAGCAAAGGCAATTCAATCCGTACAGATGAACCAAACCCTGCAGCCAAACTCCCACCAACTGAATGAGAAACATTCAACTGGGCAGAGCTCAGCTTCACACACAAGCGCCTGGGAGTCATTCACCTGATGTACATTAAAGGATCAGCCTTTCCAGAAGTTAAACAGGACAGGAACAGGAAAAAAGTGTTTGGTTTTGATCTCTAGACTGTATGTCCTCACACTATTTTAACAAAAGCAAGCGGTTAGCTTTTGACAGACACTAACAACCACATGACCCCGACGAGGTGGCTTAGGTCACCACTTCCAAGTCCTCCTAGTAATGGGAAACCATGCAACACACAGCTACCCAGAGGGATACGTGCTTCCTATACCACGAGAGCAGTGTTTCACAGTGCTGTAACTATCAAAAAAACCCTGTGTAGTATTGAGGTCTCCAAAACCATAGCATGCCTCAACCAGGGCTTTGGAGAACTCATGTCCTTGCTCCCTGCTGCAGCAGGAAAAGTCCAGACAATGCCAAGATGATCGCAGAGAGCAGTCCCGTGATTCCAGTATTTCACAGCAGGTTTTGGATGTTTAATGGCCTACGCTGCAGCACGTTCAAGACAGAATTGTTCTGATTCAGCATGCAGTTTCCAATTGTTCTTATGGCTTTGGATGCAAGATTAAAGAATTCCTAACATCTCTCTTTTCTGTGCATAAGTTTCTACATGAAGCCAAACCATTTTGTACTGAGCTTTATATATATATATATGTACATATATAGGTACATACACACACCTATATATAGGAACCTTAAAACTTTTCTAGATTTCGTTATAACCTCCTGGGGGTTACACATAAACGTAATTCTCTGCTCCTGCATCTCGCCTCGAACTCAGCAGCATCCCCCCACATTTGGATGATTCCAGCACTCTGATGGTCAGTCTCCAGGATTTTAAATTTCACCTGCAAAAGCTCTGTATCATCATCTAGACTATTAAAAAAGGTACCACACATCTTTACACAAACAACTATTCCTTGGGAAACTACGTACAACCCCACTCATTGATACATTTTAAGGGTGACATACTTTGAGATCTCTCAGTGAAAGAATTTTTAATTCAACTAATGTGTTCCCTGTTCTTTCAATCTAATACAGCATTTTAAGCAAGATGTCAAATGCCCAGATGAAATTTGCTATTAAAATTACCTACTTATATCTTTTTTGAACAGGTAAGACTCTCGTTGGTAAGATGCTTATTTAACAAGAGCCATGGCACCTGATAGTCATATTTCTTCATTTCTAAGCCTGACAATTCAGCTCTAGGCTCTTTCTGTAACTTGCCTATCTGTGATTTTGAAGTCATTAATTTTGGCAGTAGCTACCTTGCACCTTCTTGTAATTGACAGGAAATTTCCCTCTTGCCAGGAAAATCACCGAAGTTTAATACTTCCATCACTCCTGTGATTTCAAAGTGAAAGCTGAGGAAAAGTTAAAGGATTCAGCAAACCTGGTAAGCTTCAGTGGGTTGTTTGCACTGTATAGTTTTTGGAAAGCTGCTACAAGGGAAAGGTTTAGCCAAGTCACTGCAACTTCTTAGTTTCTGAGCTGGTAGGAATGGGATTTATCTTTAAAAAACCAAAACACTTGGCAAATGATTTCCCCCTCCCCCCCCTGCTTGACAAGGTTAAGCACATTTTACCAACGAGAATACGGTCATGCTGCACAAAGCACCAATGAAAGACCTTGGACAAAGCTCAGTTCTCCTGGAGGTTATCTGCTGGAGTGGGTGAAGGAGGTGCTGAAGTTTGTGTTCTCCTTGACTGTTGTCTCTTTATTATGATTTATAGAACTGTATCTAATACACATTCTCTTGACACCACTTCTCTGGCTAGAAAAGGACTAAGTAAGTCCTAGTACTGAGGACCAAGTTTTGAAGACTAAGAATTAATCACAGCCATTAAATAATAAGATTTAGAAACAAGAGACTTGTAAGAGTTAAAAAAATCTCTGAACTGCAATTAAAAAAAAAAAGAAATCAAGAGAAGTAAATCTGGCTCTCTTGTTCCTTTCAAAGAACTTGAAACTTTTAATATGAGACAAACCTGTTTGAATCACTGAAAGGACAAATATTTTGGAGAACAGTGGGACAAGAGGAGCTGGAAAAGAACCCGGAGACGCATCCCTTTGGCTCTACCCTGCACGTCCTGCTGTCACCTGCTTCTCTCCCCTCTCCTGAACCATCTCCAGCCCTCCTGAGGACAACTGACCCTCACAACAACATCAGGTCTTGCTCAACTACCACAGGAGATTCTCCCAATGCTTTATGCTCCAGACCCCTGTTGTGATCAATTGAAGAAGAGAAGCTGCATTAGTGACTTCTTCCACAGTAATTGAACTATTATTGTATTAATAYTCTTGAGATGCACAAAAGCAAAACGTGATTTCGCAGTTTATACACCAATGATGATAAATTATTAAGAAGCTGCTTGGTAATTAGCATATAAAAAATTGACTAAAGGAAGACATTCTGGTATAGYGCAGACTTATTAGCGAAATTAGGCAAAGTATCTAAATCTCATTACAGACAACTTATTTATACTTTCTTATGAATTAATAAAGTTTATTGGCTGACTAGTTTGGCTATTATGTCACAGCCTGTTCTTAAGTTGTATTACTGCTTTATTTTCCAAAGCAAAAAAAAATTCCATCAAAACACTAAATACATTTTAATTTTAATACTCAATTGCTTTGGCAACAAGGCATCAATTCTTGGATAAGTCTATTGAAAAGCATCTTTATCAGATTTAATTTCACTTGCCAATACAGACAACTGTGGAAACAAAAAGCCAACCCATCTGGTCCTTCGCTGAACTGCCTAACCACCACCCATTACACAGCCCAGGGGTAAGGCTGTAAAACTTCTAGCATCAGGGTCTTCTCAACTACTGCAGTTACAAGTGCCTATGCTTTAACAAGAGAGAGAATTAAGGACTGCAAAATGAAAGGATAAACTAATGCTACACAAACGATACTTCTCCAGTTGGAAACTGTCCAAAAAATTTTAATTCAAATGGTTTTAAAACAAATTCTCAGCCTCCACTGCGCTCAAACTATGGCAGTGAAAATGATGCAGAATCACTTCATGTTTGTTTAGGTATATTAGGTATATACACCTTATTTAGGTATAAAACAAAGTTCTGGTTTTGTTTTAACAAGAAAAAAGACAATTACTAAGCTAAGTTACTTGGACGATATGACCACCACAGCCTGAAATACCATAAATATCTTTGCTGACAAAGATTTTTAATATCTCAACATAAATCATGATCTACATTGTGTTTTCAAACAAATCCTCATCTATCATGACTTGCAAGTATGAACATTATTCATCCTGCTAACAAAGATCTCTTGAAAATTTATGTTCTGATTTTGGGACAATAGCTACTTACTTGCATTACTACTTAAACCCCGAGTTTTATGCTTAACAACATTGATTGTCAGGCACAGAACAAGTAGGTATGATTTTGCCAGAGTGTGTAGGTCCTGAGCTGCTGCTCTCCCACCCTGAGCAGGTAGGTTATCGGCCGGGCATACAAACTAGTGTTCCACTGCAGTGGAAACCTGAAGTAAAATAACTGCGTACTCATCCTACTGGATTATTTCTGACTCCTTGAATTCGGGATGATATGCAGTTTAGAGCTGATCCTGCATTTAGATGATGTCAACAGCRACAGTCTGAAGAAAACACATTTTTTTGTGTAACCTGGGCAATTTTATTAGCTCAAAATGTTGTTCAAGGCATTATCTTAAAGACTGACTTCACCAGCTTCTGCTTTTGTTGATTCCAAATACACGTGCTAGGAAAATACATACAAAATTAATTAATTTTGCCTATCTTAATCAYGCTACCTTGCTAGTTTAACACACTTAAATTTTTTCACCTTTTTTGAAYAAATTTGGCAGCCATTTTTTTCAGTGATAACATTCAGTATTTCTAGCATCCATAACATTCTCAGATAGTTTGAGTGCTTGCATACTCACCACAAGGTGATCTTGAAATAACCTCCTAGAAAGCTGTTATTTTTAATCATGCTCTTTCACCAATCAGACTATCCACTGTTTTAGCCAGCTTACTTGTAAAGAATGCTCTGATAAGTTTCCAAAATTACTGGTACCACTGTCTAATGTATTTCATTAATGTAAAAACCCATACATGTGCAAGCRTTCATCTTTCATTTTTAAAGTAAAACCTGAAGTACTGCATTAGCTATCGTAGAGCTTGCACAAAAATAGATGCTCACCTATAATGMTTTCAGTACTATTTTTGTTTGCCCACAATATATCTAACTTGTATTTCCAACACAACACTGTACATCAGGATAGATTTAAACTTGTGTGATTTCTTTGCATACTGCCTAACTACTTCTGGAGAAGGTGTTTTAACAAGTTTAACAAAAGTTTCACTGAACAAAAGCTCTTCTTGCATGATTCTCTATATAACTAAATCAACTAATCTAGTATTTGTACATTTTTGTCTATTGACCTTGTTTACTTATGAATTTAATGACATTTACTTGAAATTACTACATGTTCAGAKATGAGGGGTTTTTTTTAGTTAATATCTAATACCGTGAACAGAAATGACATGATTTTAAAGGAAGCAATTAAGTCTTATTTTTGGACTACCGACCTCAATGGCTGCTAAAACTTCCATGTGAAGCATGAAATTCTGGATATCTCTCCTACAAATCACCATACAAGAAGCCTTGAAGCAAGAGCTAACTATAACAGCAAGAGGCTGTGAAGATCACTGCCAAAGTAAGATGAGAAAAAATACAGATCTGAGACAACAACAACAACAAAAAAAGAAATCCTCACTGTGTGACAATTAGTAGGAAGCACAACAATTTTTAATCCTGAAGAAAGTATTTCTGCTTGACAGTGTTTATTGGTAAGATTTACAAAAATCTAGTTTGCTCAGAAAAGGTTTTGTCCATCACTTGAACCAACGAAGCCAAATGGACCTACAGCAAGTCTCTGCAAAAATATCAGTCCTTCATGACAAGTGCTAGACCTTCCGCAACCCCACATTTCCAAAAATGCCACAAGGATTGCTATAGGGGACCGTGCCAGTGACCTGTTCCAGGCTCAAGTCCTTAACAGCTAGTGCTATGGCTGATACCTGAGTGCCATAACACAAATGTCTTGCATACTATTGGTGGTAAGTTGTTTTTTTTCCTTACAAAATCTAGATGACTTCTGGTTTATACTTTAAGGTTTGAGTAATGTCCTACTAAATGCATAACTACATATTAGACACAGACACATTCAAATCTATATTAAATCCTTTTTTGAATAATGTTCAGATACAATGAGTACCACAGATTAATGGCATTTCTGAAAAAGTAATTCAGTGTGTTGGYTTTAGACCTGAGGTAGTATCACAAAGAAGCTAAGAGCATCAGACAGGTCTTCATATAGTACTAATGACAGCTGTTCTCTCATTTTCAAAGAGCACATAATACTAAAGTAATCCTCAGTCTTATGACCTCCATTAGAATGATAAAAACATGAGTCTATCTTTCCCAAAGTATCATGCCTCATAAGGAATTTGATCTAAATTTAGTATTATTCAGTTACCTACTGATTTTGAAAGGCCGGTCGGTGGAGGCAAGGAATGGCCAGCCATGCAGCACTGCCTCTGGAGACGGGCTGGTTCTACTGAACATTACTTGACTTCCCATTTAATGGGAGGACACTTATGTTTCCTCCACAGGAGATTTCCCTGTTGCCACACTATGTACCACTAGAATCTCCTTCTATCATGAATTCCTAAAGTGAACTATCACAATCCTTCCAAACGTCACAGCTCTGAGAAAACAACTTCATTCACATCTTCTCTTTAAGTTGACCTAGTCAGATGTTCACCAGAGGATGAAAACCCCTTCCCGGATCCGCTCAGGTGTAAAGGATTGACAACACACACAATAACTTCCAGGGGATTTCAAATGACTGGTTACTTTACGGATTCGGGCGCACAGCACCTCCTGAGACCAGCTTGAGATCAGAGGTATTCTGGGCATGTTCCCATTAGACTCTGGAGAACAGAGATTACATTCTGACATATTCCCAGCATTAAAAATAAAAAACTGGTTTAGGCTAAGCAGGACTATTTTACATGGAAAGGATTTAGGTAGCATAGAGCTCATACTCATCTTGATTATCTCCTGTTTCTGCTTCCTTAGGCACTGCCGTGGGAAGATGCAGATCTTGTGCTGAATGGAAAATGCAACAAAACCAGTATTTCATGATCACTCATGCTTTTGATTGAGATTTTGCCTACAACTGTTTTAAAACATACTATTTAATTCAATAACTTAAAATAATCAGCAGCTGTGGCTTTTTCTGCAACTGAACTATTACCAGTGACTAAAGCATGAATATCATAAAAGGACCATTCCCTCTGCAGACATTTCTTTAGGCCTGCAGACCTACACTGCCCTCAAGTTTCTCCTTTACACACGCTCTGTAATTAAGTCTACACTTTTACAATATCAGTGAAAATAATATTGAAATAGCCTGTATTGTAATAGCAGCACAATAACCTCTAGTTAAGCTTCACTGCAAAACAAAGAGCCTTGAGACAAGCAGCAGGACATCCATGACTACAAAAGCAAGAGATCTCTTGCAGAAAGCAAACATCTTTGACACCAAAACTCTCAGTGGCTACACAGAGAGGAAGAAGTTAAAAGGGAGATAACAGAGCACTGGGAGATGAAAACCAAGCATGGAGCAAGCACTCATTTCAATTATAGGAGACACATGGGAAATAAAAGTTTCCTCCTTTACTTAATTTCTCTCACTGAAGTAAATGGACTACCTAATAGACCACACATTCAGTTCATCAGTGAGTTTGGGATTAGGAGTGGCAGTCCATACGAAGCTGCTAAAAAAGGGGTCTATGCAAAAAGAAAGTGTAAATTTTCCTAACCAACATCATCTCCAGTGTGTGATCCAACCTGCTCTGCAACAAGCCAAATAGCAGCACAGCAGGCACTTTCTAAAAAGAAAGATCAGATTCTATTTATTCTTCCCTCCCATCAATAAATGCAGACACATTTTTATTATCCTCGCAGTTTCCTGACACCTGAAGCATCTTTCCTGGGAGCAACACTTCCTAGCCATTACCAACAGGCATAGAGGCTGGGACAGAATGTATTTATTTTATCCTCAGTTGTTGCAACTGATCTCTTCCACCCTCTGTCCCTCCTTCCTGATCTTCTGCCACCTTTGATTTCCTACTAGCCGCCTCTAAAAGCGCTCAGCTCTCCATCTCCGTATGCAAGATGAGATGAGAAGAAAGGATCTTCTCCTGTCATTGAGATGGGCATCCATAGCTCACATACTGCTCTACAGCARGGCTGAACTGGACAGACTCATTACAGAGCTGCTCTTCTCTTCCCCCAGCCCCAAGGATGGAGCAGAACTGCCCATGTCTTCTCCCACAGTCAATGGAGCTGGCAAAGACTCTTGGCTGAAAATGTTTTTACAGGTAGGAAGACCACACAGGTCACCACGCCAGCCCTGCGCACCTTTGTGTGCTGTGTCACACGGAGAACCGCTCTGCTGATCTGCAAGAGCACTCWTGTTCTGGGCATGCTCATCATTTCCACTGATGAGCCTTAAACTAAAAATAAATTAATCGATTTTGAATATAGTGTCAGTGCAGACAGCTGCCTTTACCCTAACTGAGCACTAGGTAGCACTATCACCCTAAGAAAGCGAAGAGAAGCGCATCAACATGGCAATTGTTTTTCCCTTCTGAGACCAGAAATGACTACGTTATCAGAGTAAAACTCGTATTTGTGAAACTACTCAAAATACAGCTACAGTCGCAACATTCTCATCACCTCTGATATACAACAGTGGGTTTTTTCTTTTTCCTTTTTTGTTTCTAACATCAGAATTTATAATCATAAATCTTCACAAAGCGATACTGAGATTTTGCACTGATGTTTTATGCTTGCAACCATTTGATATAAGAAAATACGATTAAAGAGGATGATGGAACACCTCCACAGAACGACCACTCAGTACTCAAATTATCTAGAGATCTAGCAAACGATCCCCTCTACCTGTCACCATCCTGAAAAAAA
>JAYKAV010001112.1:1569182-1589539 GCA_035582835.1 Phoebastria nigripes | reverse complement strand
AACAACAAAAAAAAATCTGAAGGTGGCAATAACAAGCTGAACACAAGCCTCTCTAGACAGCATAAACATTAAACCCGGATTCAAGAGCACCAAAAAAAAGCATTGGGTTTTTCATGACCTTTGCAATTTATTAGTAATCTACTTTAGCAAGTGGTTCTGGATGGATGTGTACTGAATGTCACTGTTCCAGCACAGTCCCCAGGAGGCTTTATTTTGGTGGTGTGCTCAGAAATCTTCTGTACTTTCCAACACTTTGGAATGCATAATTTTATTTATAGTATGTAATTATTTTAGATTCAGCACTCAGATTTTACTGCAGGTAYGTTATTTGTATCTGAAAGCTTATCCTCTCCAGAAAGGGTCTGACAGCAAACCATATGTTGAAAGGAAGTACTTTTCCTGRTAATTTAATCATGTTTGAGTTGTAAAATGCAGCTATGACTAAGGGGCTGTTCCTGGAGCCCCAAAGATTTTCTTCTATTCAGTATCTCGAGAATCTTAATGGTATTTTTTTCTCCTATGTTAATAACAGAGCAGCTTTAATGAAGCAAGGATGAGAATTAGAGAGTCTTCAGTGATTAGGCAATTGAGGGTATTTCAAAGCTCATATATGGGAAAAGATAATTTTCTCCATTTCTAGGGTATGGAAGGGAAAAAATGGTGAATTTCCAACTTCAACTGTAAAAGTCTCCTTCATCTTCTCTTATGCATACCCAGCTATTCCCAAACCCTGACTCACAGAACCATCATCTCAATGCAGGCTGATGGCAAAGGTAGGAGCACTGAACATCATAAATTGAGCGAAGTTTTCAACTTCCCTTCCCAAGGTTTGTGCAAAAGTACTTGTACCTCGATAATGATACTGACATGAAAAAGCTAGAAATAAAAATCCATCCCTTTTGTACTCAGAAAAACAAAGTAATCTCTTTCTCCCCATTCACCCCATTGATAAATTATAGACTTTTTCCATAAATATGTTAAAACTTTCTGTTATGCCAGTGAAGATCCTCCTCCTGAGAAAACACATGCAGGATAAGCAGACTGCAACAAAACCAGGAGCCAAACTATATATTTGAAAATAGGAGCTGGTGTGGGATCAATTGTTCTACAGATGCACCAGTATGGAAGGTGCAGATTAAACAGGGGTCCTGTACCAGGTGGGACAAGTGCTCGCGATCTATTCTTGTTGTCAAAGAGCAGAGAGATCATTGGGAAGTATTTCCTCCCCTTCTCTGGGAGCTATGCCTCAGTGCGGCCATTCCCATGTTCATGTCTTAACTGCAGCAGAAATTGATACACAAGAGGCAATACTCAGATTTATGAGCTGCGTTTGCATGATGCTTGAAGCAAGATGCTTGCTTACCATTAGAGGTGTATGTCTTACAGTTCAGGAACCTTTACCTTTAACCAGGGATTTGGGTGTTGATAATTGGCACGTGTTATTTCAAGACACTATCCAGGCAGGAGGAGAACTCCTTAAGTTCTGATTCAGTTTTGAAATTTATTTTACAATTGCAAAAAATAAGCATGAGTTTGACACACCACACCCCCAGATAAAAATTCAAGAAACTAGTGTCTCAGAGTTCAGTTCATTAAGGAAAGTTTTGCTGAATATAGTCAACAGCTAAAGGATATCTTAAAGACATCTTAAAGATTCAGTCAGGGGCAACTGACTCACCTTTCCCTCCTCTTATTACCTCTTCAACTCCATCTGAACCAGCTAAAAACCTGTGCACCTTGCTTAATTTCCAAAAAAGCAGCTAGAATTTCTCAGCTTGCTGTTTTCTCACAATAGCCATCTCCCTGAATTCCTCCTATTTCAGTTCATCAAGCTGCCACACTTCATCTTAGAAGATCAGAGCTCTGCACTACCTGAGATCTCTTTGCTCTGGTCATGGCCATTACCTGTCCTTGCCTCTCAGTTATTGTCCTCATGCACGAAACCCCCAAAGCCCTCATGGCAAGAAACCCTTCCATTCACTACTCGGCTCTCTTCAGTGGATCACTTCTGCACTCCTCATTGCAAGTCACTTATATGAAATGCATTTTAAAGGAAGAATGAGGAAATAACCAAGTAGAGTAACCCTTCGCTATCAGAGCCTCCTGACCATTTCCAGTTGCAGGGGATTTTGTACAGCACTGAGCACAAACATTAGTAAAAACATTAATTTACAGCCACAAGAAAATCCACTCGTGCACTCTGGGATTTTGATCTCTTTCAAAATCTAGCACCATCTGTATAGAAGTGATTACTGTGAACAGGGACAACACAGATTTTCAAACATTTTGTTTTCAGTTCTTGCCTTACAAGGCACTTAAAATTGCTGCTGCCTCTTCCTCATTTGGTGTGTTACCACTTCTGTGGTACATCATGGTACCATGAAAAAAAAAGCAAAAAGAGCTAAATATTGCATACGGTGGTCCCAGTCTCATAGTCTTCCTATAAAAGGATCACTTCTGCCCTGTGTATCTCACTATCCACACTTGTGAAACACCCTTCAGTCTCAAACAAGCCAGGAAATTTCTAGCCTTCTACAAGTCAGACTTGAAATTCAAGTGCAGAATTAGCACAAAAGCCTTCTGCATCATTAGCTAAATTCAAGCATCTCTTTCAAGTGCTACTTCTAGATCTCTGATAGGGTGAAAATAGATGATGATTTAGAAACCATGATTTCCAAAGGTACAGCTAATGCTGCTGCAAGAATACAAGTTCTGTAGGGCACTGGGATGTATCAAATCCCACTGGAAAATTAGTTATCAATTTTTTCCTATAAGCACACCCTTCTAAATTGGTGTGTGACACTGAATTGAGAGACCAGAGTTTGGAGTCTGCTATGTAACAGCAAGTACTGAATAAATTTTTTAGCACATTCTCAATAACTTCTCTCAATTGAGAGTATTTCCTAGCAGGGTTTCTATTAATCTCCTTCTAATATTCTCATGCAAGATTTAGCAAGTAAACACTGAATAAATGTGCTTTGGAACTGTATGAATAATTTCCTAGAGTCCTACAGAACATGAAGGGACAAARTATTTTGTGAGAGTATTTTTGCTTTCACAAACAAATTAAACCTCTATAAATTGACGACATAAATAATTCAGCATTATTCCATTTACTAAACTGGGAAGAAGCGAGGCAGAGTGTACATCTTTAGGAGAGCACTGTGTTGCAACAGAGAGATGATCCCACTCACAAAGAAGTCTCACAGAATAGCTCCAATTCATGCATTGCATTTGTCTGAAAATGTTGATCCTGTCAAAAGGAGCACCCAAAACTGAAAAAAATCATGGAAAAAAAATTCTCCTAATCTGTATGTTTCATTATTCCTTGACTGGTATTTTCAAACGTACTAACAATAAGTCAGACAGGGCCTCCTAAGCCCTTCAGTGCTTTGAAAACCTCCTGTTTTCCTAAAGTCAGTTTAACTGATACATCAGTTCCAGRAAGCAGTTTACGAACAGAAGCTTCACAGTAGATACACCAGTGTGTGTGTGTCATAACCTTGCTCACAGGCACCTCCTAAAGAGAACTTTCTAAAAAAAATTAACGCTAAAGAAAATCCTTCAAAGGAGACTGTTTTCATCTGAAAAAGTAGATGGTGCTACATGGTACAAAATCTCCACTGGGTAGTGGTCATTAAGTGCTCTTACCCCAGGACTGTAATGACAGGAATAGGTAAACGTCAAAAAAAGACAGTAGGTGCAAGTCAACAATAAAAACAAGGACAGCAACCAAAAATATATTTGCTTTRATATGATCATTTGGCTTAAACAACCTCACAGAATGGATGTGCTTGTATCGTCTAAGAAAATAACACAGGTAGTACAAGAACTCTAAAATGAAGGAGACTCTTTTGCAGCAGGAATGTGATGGTTAGCAAAATCCTACCGTACCTCCCGTGCCGCAATATCATCACGTGTTTGTCTCTGCTACCAGGTGTAGCATGTGTGGGTGGGGGTGCCTTCAAACATAAATTACCAATAAACACACATTGTATTTAGTGTCAGGGAATTAATTGAGCTTTCCGGAATGAAAGCCTTTTGGCACAAAAATGATAAACCGAGGTTGACCTACCTGAATGGGTCCCACTGACATCAGCAGGTTTTTCAGTTGGACATCAGTAGTTGATGAAGAAAGCCCTTCAACTGACACAATACAGGGCTGAGGTTTGCACTCCACCACTCGCAGGTTCTGTTTATTTGGCATCAAGCGTCCTCGGCCCATCTGGCCTGCTACTCCTCTGCCTCTCCCGTGCATAATGACCTGCCAACAACAAAAGTAACAGTATTTTGATTTACTTACCTAGTGCTTCTGCTCACTGCATTTGACAGACGATACAAAAGTTGGCAATTTACTTACAGACTTGATTAAAGTACGCGTTGATTTAAAACAGCTTGTTGCTGTTTGCCGATTTGAAAGGCCACTTATTAACATATTCATCTACTGCTTATACAAACCTCTTTTAGAAGGATAGCAAGTTATATATTGGGTTATATATACATATATATTGCATTGAGGCTAAAAGCCTCAGCATTAGCACAAATCAACCAAGTAATGGAGGATCTCAGACCAAAATATATAACCTAGTTTTCAACACGGCTCCCATTAGCAGCATATGTTCAGCTCCCATATTTTGAGTCTGGCCAAAAAAACCAATCAGTGATCCCTCTCCCTTTTCTCTTCTCAACGCATGGGTAAATTTAATGTTCCCACAAGAGAGCAAACTGCTTCAAGMGCCTCCAGTCTCTACTGCTACCAACTCTTGGGCTATTTATCAGGATGGAGTACTCACATATGGCAAATAACTTTAAAACAATTTTTTTCTAAGTTCCTTTCCCCCAAATCCTGTAGGATCTGGCACCACAGTATCCTCTGGAGCAGAAATGTGTGGATTTAATTCTTGTAAATTAAAGGTCAAACAGTTGGAGAGAGGAAAAACAACAATGAAACAGGGTAACGAACATTAAACAGAGCTAACGCTTAACATTGAGTTAACACTCAACATGGTTTTTCAATTCCTGCTTGGAAAGCTTATAGAGGGTAATGACTTTTCACACCCCTCCACATCAGCAAGGAAACTTTATCCTTACATAAAGCAGGAAGATTATGGCCAACAGTTCAAAACCAAGATATAACTTAAAAGCCAAAATACCAGCTATTTTCAGGGAGCGTGCCAGTTTGCAAATGCAGAGAAGGCACACGCCGGCGCCACCCGAATCCTYTCCCTGCCTCCTCCCAGTGCACGATCAGTGCGAAAATCCAGTTACGAGATCACCAGCTATTTTGAGCAATACCAACTTTGAGGATCAACCAAAGCGCATCCTGAAACAGTCGCTGTACGCTCCTACGCGTGCAGGAAACAGCCGGAATAAAAGCTTATGCACAACTTCAGAACAACTCTTGGCTTTAAAGCCAGAAAGCACGTTGGATACCATCATCTACAGTAGCTATCTTGGGACGCGCACATTTCCCCCAGGGAATACTGTGCTGGCCAGAAAGTCAGCAGATGAAACAACCTGCAGGCATCTCCAGTCTGTGCTGGATACAAACAGGCCTCTCTAGATTAAAAGTTTTATATGCAATTATGCATCTCCTGGGTCATGCAGCCCTGCGCTAGCAATTGACAAACAGAATGCTAGTTATTAATAGAGCAACACAGCTAGACGGTAAAACTTCTAGCAGCAATATGCATCTAAAAAAAATCACCTTTTTAGGTTGATGGATTCCCTGGATGTTTTTGACTCCTTGAGGAGCTGGTGAATGGATCTGTGCCTGCTGCTGCTGTTGGTGCTGCTGCTGTTGCATTCCCTTTGTCAATGTGACCTTCCGCACTGGCTGCTGTTTCGGCTCCGGGGGTTGTTGAGGCCGCTGGGGCTGGCCCTCTGGGTGAAAAAAGCCAGCATCCTCTCCCCCCTGCTGAAATCAACAACACAACAGGCGGCTCAATGTCCAGGCACTGCAAACCCTCGCCCTGAGCAGCCTCCTGCCACATCCACCTCGCTCAGCGCACAGAGAACGCCCATCGGTTTGCCTGCTAAAGCAAACCGGCAGCCATGGCAGGCGTGTGCAAGGGCTCAGCCTGGAAATTGTGCTTCAGTCTAAAATAAATCCACGGTATCTGAAGTACAGTTTACTTCGTTCAGGCTTTATTATAATTACAATGTTCAATAATGCCCTTTCATATACAAAGAGGCAAGGTGTTTTCACTTCTCGTTCCAAATCATTCTTTCTTCCAGGGTTACATGTGAACTATGGTGTGTGTTATTTTTTTATTACTTTTTTTTTTTTTTTTTTTTTTTTTTTTAGGAGAGACACACACATTGCAGAAGAAGGAGCAATGAACTGTTACGGTTGGAAGAACCAGGCAAATGCTCTGCTCATCTTTAAAACTCCAACCTCTCTTTAGTTAAAAACTGGTATTTATTTTGAAGCGCATACTTATTCTGCCAACTTCTATACCAGCAGCCTTTTAAACAGTCTCCTTCCTCAAACGGTGTCCCATACTTGGAACAGTTTTCCCCCAAGGTTTTTTCTTCCTGTTTGTTTTATAAAGCTCTTATTATAGATATTTATAATCACAAGCACAATGAAACACCACCTCAGTTCCTCTCTCATCCAATGTAGCTCTTTCCACTACATCTCTCAGTGCAATCAAGCACAGAAAAAGCATAAGCTCAAAGCACTAAGAGAGAAATGATGCCCTTCCACTGCCTCCTCCCAAACAGTTCAGTTTTTTCTACAAACAGACAAGTGATTCTTGAATTTGTGTCCCACTGTCCAGATAAGATCAATCACTGGAAAACATCCCATGGAGCAAGAGACAGCAGAGCCCAACAAAAGATCAGGTACTTTTGCATCTATAAAGCGCATCATATTATTGCATGGTTCCAACAGCAGTATCTATACCTTGACTGAACTCCAACTTTAGAACTCAAATACTAGAGAACATTATGTCTGCAGGGGGAAGGCTTCGTCTAAGTCCCTAACCAACCTCAAATAGTCCTGCAAAAGCTCTCAAACAGAAGGCATGTCTAAAGGAAAGAAAAAAAAAATTATGAAAGCATCTTTATTTACATAGGGTTTTTTTCCCTTTCCTTAAATATTCACAAGTCAAAACTCCTTTTGCATCTGTAACTTCTGTCACAAACCAGAGGGTTTCATACTAACTGGCACGTTTCTTGCGGATAAGGAGACAAAATACAAGGCTGCAGAAGGAATAGGTTTATGGTCTAAGAGCAAGATTATCTTGATTGAGAACATAAATCATTACCTCTCTACTGGGATTAAACAAAAGCAAAAGAAACACCTACTGAGGACTGGTTACTAAGTCTCTTCGCTATCATTTGAAGAGAAATACTCCGGAACAGGTGATATGTAGGATAGTCTCATGTGTGCAAGTTCACGAGTTCACAATTCACACCCCGAAATCAAGTCCACTGTATTATCAAGTATATGCAGGCAACAACTTCTCAAGAGCTTAAATCCCAGACAATTCAGCTTCATCACCCCCTTGCACCTTTTGAAGTCTACACTTCAAAAGCACCATCTGTCATAGGGAAAATCTTGAAGTTCTTCCCACTTAAGGGCTTTTGTCCAGAGTGTCCAAAGCGAGAAAGCAATAGAAAACTGCATCTAGTTTTTCCACTTCTAATCACATATGTTTTCTTCTCTGCTAAACTGAATGGCTCTGTGGCTTCACAGAAAATTTTGTATATAAACCTTTGAGAGCAGTAACTAGTGAGAAATTATAAAGCTTTCCCTTCAGAGTCTCTCCTTTCAATTACTGCTCAAAAATATAAAAGCAACAGCTCTCCTCCTCTCCTGAAAAACCCAAACGTATGCACACAAACAAAACCTTACCAGGAATCCAGCATTAAATCCTCCTCATTTTAGTATTAGTTCCAATATCAGCATCACCATAAGCCCTATGCCCTGATCAGATAATTTCTTTTATTCAACCCTACAGCAGCTGGAAGATGATGAAACTAAAAGGAACAAAAAAATCCTAGGAGGAATTTAAACGCAGTAATTGGGAGTTAAAATCTAATCTCTGCTAACTGCCTGCTGTGAAAAACAACCATAAGTATTTGCAACCATTTCTTTCCAAACCAAAAAGTGATCCCAGCACATCGGAAGAGCATCTGAGAGTAAAGCCCTCAGGTACAAAACACACTGAACATGCTCATTACTGAAACTTCAAAAGCAAACAATCATTTCCCTTAAAAGGCTAGGATGGTCAACAACCACCCAATATTTAACTACCAAGCCCAATTATCACCAAATAAAACTGTATAAACTAAACACACTACTATAACAGAGTCAAAGGCATAAGTACACAACATTGGTTCACACTGACGAAAAATTTGACAGAATTTGTTCCCTGCTGGGGTCTCAAATGCCACCTTTGGGCTTCACTGCTAGCATGATGCTCCTGCAAAAGTCTGAAAAGGTAGAAACATCTCTGGACTTTTTAATGAATTAATACATTTCAGAAGTAAGAAAACCTACAGAAAAAAATAAAGAAAGTCCATAGGGTAAGAAAAGGGGATGGAGCAAGGTCTGCTTGTTCCTGCAACAAAAAGGAAGAAAGGGCAACTGGATCAACCCCTTTCTTTATACTACTGCTCTGAACATCTACTGCTTTTTGGGATGACTTGAAGAGGGGAAGCAGAGATGAACCTGCGGCACCACTCCTCAAGAGAGGTCCGTGAGCGAGTGACTTGGTGCTCAAGGACTAACAGTGCTCCCTGCAAGTCAGCATTACATTGTTTCCCGTTACAGGTAGCCCTGGCTTCAACTGAAGACAAAATTTGGTGGTTTTCTTAAGAAAATGAAAACCAAACGTGACTACTAGGTCACTATGCGCCTAACAAGCAAACCAACACAGCCTCAGAAAACAAATTTTAGCACCAATTCTTTTTTCACTGGTTAAAGACATGACAGTGCAAGGACAAGCACTGTCCGAGCCAAAATGAACAACCTATGTAGTAGTATTTAGTGGCAAATTAGACTCACCACCAACACCATCCTTTAAACTTCTTCTATGCAAGACAATTAGCGGCTTCTTCAGGCACGTCAATGAAGAACTAAGTCAAGCAAAACACCCACAGAGCTTTTAACATCTGGACTTAAAGCTATAAAACCTCAGAACATTACTTACAGGTCACATGCTCATATGAGAACATTAACATTTTGGAGGAAAAGGCATATGATTGTAAAGATGACTGTGCATATGTTGACTCCTGATTTTCACTCATGAGGTACGCAATAAGCTGGCACCCAGAAGGTAAATCAAAACACACAGCAAAGCTACAGGCAAGCAGGTAAGTGAACTGAAGCTATATTGCAGAAGCTACCCAAAATGACATCTAAATCAGAGAAGCTAAATTATTAGCATCTCTTCTACTTGAAACATCTCAGTTCTAGCTCATTTGAAATCAACTTTTGCTTTTCCTAAAGACAATTTCTGTATTGCTAATTCTTCATCAGTTTACATCACTGCCCTCCCCAAATTTAAACATAGCAACAGAAGGAGGTATTAAAATTTTAAGTCTTCTCTTGTCAAAATACATTTTTATCTGATTTTTTTCTATAGTATTTTGGGATGTAAAGGGCAACACCAAATTTTTCAGAGATGCATCTATGCATCATCATGACCTGCCTCATACAATTTGATACACAAAGTGCTGAAACCAGGTAGAATACTTCTCAGTCCACCACAGAGACCTGAGATTGATTGATACAAGCTCTGATTTTATACTGCAAGTTTCCTCTAAAGTCCTCTGCAGAAAAGTGAATTTCCATTCTTTGTCTGCAAACCAATAAAGGAAGAATGTTTTTCTGTTATTGTCTACTGCTTAATTTCTATATTACAAATCATTCTGAACTTCAAGCTCTGAATTTCCAAGTTTTAGAAAAGGTCTACCTTCCTAACATATAGCCAGGAAAGAGTTCTCTTGAATGAAACTTTACCGTTATTCAGTTAATTCTGGAGTAATGAAAATGCCTTTAAGTGGCAGGAGTTCTGTTTAGGGGAAAGTATAAAAACCATCTTTCAAATTTCAAGTACTGCAAGATTGTTAGCAGTGCCAAAACAACAAGTTAATTTCAAATACTGTGTGTAATTAAAACACAAAAGATCAAAGCAAAAGGATTTGATCTACATGGTGAATGTTTTTCAAACTTCTACTGTGGAAGAGTCTGCACAGTTTGATCCGAAACTGGACTAACCAAAAAGAGAAATTACGCCATTCAATGGCCATGAATTTCAGAACCGATTCCCTGATACTTATTGAGGCTGTTTTTCAATAGTGAGACTCTCCCACTATACATACATATATATATATATATATGCAGTGTTGTGTTTTGAGAAACATAAAGACCATTCTGTCAAATAGGAGATCACAAATTCTAAAAGCAGAATTTTATGAGGGACTGCTTGAATTTAGCAAGCTGAAGCTCTCTACCCTATCATAATCATTATGACAGTTTTACAATGAAGATGAAGTTTATTTACCACCAACATTAGCAGGACAAATTTATTTATAACAAATGCTTTAAAATGTACTGATAAAAATGCCTATTGATACTGTCAGAGCTGCTTGCAATTTGACAGATCAAATCTTATTTTCATTCTTAAACCCCATGAAGGAATGGTATCACCAACTTGCATTCTGTAGTGAGCAAATTGATTAATCCCCCTCTATAGAAATCTCAACTCTTGATTACACCTATCAGACGTTAAGCAGCATTATTCTAGAGTGACAACACTTGACAAATTCCCAAACCATTTTTCTCAGCCTTTGTGGCCCTGCTAGCTTGTATTAACCCTGATGAAAAATTAATTTTCCTTATCTTCTGCTAAACCCCAAAATCCAAATCCGCCAAACTGGCAACTCTTTCTGTAAAGGTATTATGAAAACCTCTAAAAGATTAATTGCATGTCTTCAGGTGACATTAAATTAATTTCTGTACTCGTGACAGACATTTGATACTCCGTACTGAGAGGACAGATAACATTGTCAGGATACACAGAAGGACACTGGTGCAGTGTCCCAGGGCAGCCTCTTATGAATTCTCCTTTCGATAAGGCCATACTTCACTGTCATTGGCACTGTTAGTGATCTTGCAGCCCATAGACCTCACTGCACAGGTTTCTATTAACTACCACAATGCTGTGTCTATCCATGTAATCTTTATAAAGCTAATTCAAAATCACCCAATAGTAAAGGGATGCGCATGCCGGATAAAGCACTTCAAGGAAATAAACTCTGGTTGATTTGTGTAAAAATAACAAGAGAAGCAAAATGTTTTCATCTTTTCTTAGATGCGCTATAGCTCAAATTCTCTGTAGCATGAGGAAGGCTTAAATCTTGCAGGGAAATCTCAATCCAAAAATGTCTTGTAATTGATTTCCTTTAAGAAAGGAGAAACCCCTCATCTGTTACCAGTTTAAGTCAATATTTCTAAAAATGAGTACCTCCACAGTATCACAGTAGTTAAGAGGAGGAAAAACCATCCTTTAGGTTATTAAATTCATCTTCACTTCAAGGACAAGAGAAATTACTATTCATCAGCTATATASGTTTTCATATGTAAACTTGTATTTTACTGATACTGCGATGGACTATAGTAAAAGACAGACACCTACACAGACAACCGTGATCCCCATGTAACAAAGAGAAAAAAACAGTAAAGCAGAAACTATGTAGAGCAAGAAAGACTATCATCTAATATATACGAGTATTTTCTCACTGCAATTATCAGAAACGTATATTAAAGGCAAACCCCTAATAATTAGCTATTTCTCTTCGACTGGTGCTCCAAAGGCTTTACCACTTTGATAAGTCCAGTTGACAGACTGGGACCTGGGAATAGGAAGCCTAATCACTTGCCAAATATCCCACAACCGAGTGACATGACCAAGCACTGCTTTTGAACAGTTGAAGATCTGTTTTCAATCTGTCAAATACCAATGAGAAACACCTGGAGACTTTTTTAAAGGCCTGCTAAGACCTTTAAAAGTCTTTTTTTAAATTCAAGAATAGCAGTACTTAAACCCCTGCTCTCCAGCCAGGCTAGAATACACTACTCTATCAATAGACAACTCATCATTAACAACTGGTTTAAGACATACTAATAGTCTAGTTTTGACTCAGAGTACACACAGAAATAAGCTACATCAGACTACAGAAGTGGTAGAACAACCGAAGCATTCCCYGTTCACACCAGAAAAAAGACACTTCTGGTGCTGGCCAGTGAATCATGGGTTATTTTTCCCATCCTAAAACTTTTGCATGGGGCAAACTTACCTCAAACAAGAGCACCCAGACTAAGCAATAAATAAATAAAATGCAGAAACAGTTCCCTTCCTATAATAAAAAGACACTGCTAAGCTGCTTCAGCAAGCCATGATGTGATGACTATCTTCTCTTCTATGCCTAATGGTGTATGAAAAGTCAGAACAGCAAGAAGAAAACGTCTTGTAAAAAAAGCAGCTAATTCCATTTAATCCCATGTACTAACAGAATTCTTACCTTAAGTATCTCCTCATCTGCCTGAGAGGAGAACTAAGGCATGGAGAAGGACTGGCCAAAGAGATGCTAGAGAATCCTAGCCATACCCATGCTACACTGAAGTTTCACCAGGAGTGACAGCGACACAGTTGACCAGGTGTCAAATCACAACATGTTTTTCTAGCACAACCACCCACCAGTTCATTAGAAAAAAATACAAATTTCTGTGTCAAAGCTACAGCAAAATCAAGGTCCTGGACTAGATATGTATAACGCTCTCAGAAGTACCTTCATTTTTACATTGCTGTCTGCAAAATACATAATGTAGATGTCAATAAACATGTTTTCGAGCAAAGTTTCCTGGTTCCCTTTTCAGTTGGCAGTCTCCGGGATAATTTTTTGTACAGAGAATTTTAGTGAAGACTGGACACGCAGAGAAATCATCAAGAGAAAAGGCTTCTGTTGGAAAATATCAGCGATTCAAAACTTCTGACAGCCCAGAGCTCCTGAAGGAGTACTTCTCAGCCGGACACCAGCTATGGCACAGAAAGCCAGTACTGGATATCAGAAACCAGTACAACTGGAACTTCCTTTCTTGTGTCATTCCTAGTTTTTCTAGTTCATGTTCCTTAAATGGCAAGTTGAATCCCTCTGGTGTGTTGCCCTAAGCTCGTTGTACAGTCTTGACATGGACAACCCACATTACCTCCCTCCCCAACCACTTACAGTGTCAGGATTCTCCCAACTCAGAGCCATACCTCTGCACTAAAGGTCTATTCCAAGTGGTCAAACCTGAAATACCATTTAACAAAGGCATTTGCGACTTCTCGAAATATTAAATTTAAATTGGACAAATCTGCATGTTTCCCTCCCAAGTTCAGAGATTGCAATCAACCGATTTTCATTTGAAAACTAGCTCTCTCTCTCTCTGTAAAGTACTTTAACAGCGTTACAGTTGCCTTTAGTCATTTCCCATCAGGAAACGGAGCTACTAGACACTCTGTAACACCAACATCGTATCAATATGAATTTTGCACTATAACACTTAGAGTGGCAGAAAAACTCTCCTTTGAGATTTAACAAGAGCGACAAGCAATACCAAACGCCTTGCTTTCAGGGTGTTCAGGAGGAAGCAGCACTCTTCTTCAACATACAATTTAAAAGTCTCCTGAGGAAAAGGAGAATACCTGTTCTGCAGTCTACAATAGGAAATACTTTATTGCACTTTAGTTCCAAGTTATCCACAGCAAAGTTAAATTCAATTTAGGTAGATATCTCTTCCCCCTTTCGAGGATTTTATTACAAACCCATAAAAAGCAATATCTGCGTCTGGTTTGGTTGTCRCCTTAAGTCCCTCTAGTTGCTAAGTGTGTCCACACATGCCCTTGTATTTCATTTTCCCAGTAACCAAATATGCCCCAAACAGTACAGCACAGCCTGCCTCGCTACCCCCAAGCCATTAAATATTCTGTCTCTATAGGGACCATCCTCACTGGAGGTCTGGGAGGAGGGGGTTTATTGCTCATTTTCAAATGTTCCATGAAAATATTATGCCTTTTTCATAACCGGAATATGAGTGGGCTCCCTGACTTCCTTTTCTTCACTTAGGGTTTTTTTTGGTGTTTTTGTTTGTGGGTTTTTTTTTTTTGTTTTGGGTTTTGTTGGTTTTTTTTTTTTGTTTTTGTTTTTGTTTTTTGAAGTGGAAGTAAGAAATTCATGTCCATTTGTGAAGTATTTCCAGAGTGAAATCTTGCAGGTTGTGGCAGGCAGAGTCCTTTTTCAACAGCATTTATGTTAGTACTGTTTCAAAGGTCTTGCCCATTTTGGTACTCTCTAAATGACAAACATGGTATCTGGGCATTCAGATACCATGGTTTCTGCAGCTCCTTCAGTCCGCTCCTGACAGAATATGGATATTATCCATACCTCCTTCAAACACTGGGATACGAATAAACTGCAATGCCATTCTGCGTCCTAAAAAGTAATAGTATGGTATGCAGTGAGAATTCCTGTGTTGTTTCTCACAGCTGGTAGCGCTGCAGAGCTGGGTGAAGGGCTCCCTAAAGAACTTGTCATGCAAATGCCAAAAATCTTAGCGTTCGTAAATCCTGACATATTTAGATGAAAGGCGCTATAGAGCTTTCAAGTCAAATATTTTAATTAAACTTAAACATACACATGCAAGCAGAAACAAGTACAAACATTAAGCAAAGTTGGTTGATAAGGTTACATTATCAAACAAGAATCATCTCAATCAGTATCTTTTTCATATTTAGAAATCCATATTCGTCTCTTACACTTCTCAGTTACTCTAAATATGAATAGTTGTCTATCTTCCATTCCAATTCTCTTTTTACAATCGGAGGACATTTTTTGTGACAGGCTTTTCAAACAAAAAGAACTTGCCAAATCTTTCTTCAARCTTTTCAGATGAAGCATCATCTCAGGTGTTCAGGAATTATGATCACTAATAAGATACTGCTTCTAATCCAACAGGGAACACTGGCATTTTTATGTATTTTTATATATGTATTTATGAAAAATGCTCATTGTGCAGCTTTCCACAGAGACAAAGATTGGTGTGTTCTTGGTGCAGCATAAGAATCAGCATTTTCAGGCCTTTGGGACAGACACACATCTCTCTGAGCATGGCAGGCCATGTTCTGGCTAGAGAGAAATCACCCAACAACAATATAAGATGACTGAATGATACAGAGATTTTAAGATATTACCATTTACCACAGAACCTCCAACTAAATGAGAAAACATGTTCAGCACATATTTCATATGATCTTAAGATCTTTAASGTTGTAGCTGGCACAAACCTGTTCTTCCAGGACTAAAGATACTTCTAAAATACTGGCTTAAGGAATTCAATTGCACTTAGTACTGGAACAATTTACCAACAGACTCATCACAGAAAGCCCAAATGAGACCACCACCAACAGCCAAAGTGTTAGAAAACACGCCCCATCAAGAGGGAGTGAAGGACATGAGTGCTCAGAAACAGGTAAGATATCTTTAAAGAGAGAGACAGCCACAAAGAGGGATATAAGTTCTTTCCCATGTCTCTTGAAGTATAATACAATTAGTCATAGATTCAAAATTGCAGCAAGAAAACGTGGTTTGGTCACTAAGAAAATTCTCCTAAATGTACAGGTTAGACACTGAAATAGACCGCCAAAGAAATCTCCAATAATGAGATCTCAGAAAAAGGTTGGTCAGATGCATCAGAAATGGTACAGAGTTCATCCTCCCTTCAAGACAGAATAAATTATTTCTACGGTCCTTTCACCCCTGTTTTCTAGAATTTTATGATCACATTTTTAAGTGATTTATTAGGGTGTTTCTTCCCAAACAACACTCTACAATCTCACTGAGTTTATTCCTATGCGTATCTTTAGAATTGACTTCAGGCTCCTCACCAATCCAGGCAAATCTCAGACAYTTCCTTAGTAAAATATACAAGTATGAATACTTAGCAAATATGCTGAACTCCTATATCTGGAAAGGACAGCTCTGAAGAAATGCCACACAAACTGTAAAGTACACTGGATCCATCAAAAGATATTTGGCCCTCCATGAAAAAAAAAAAAAAAAAACCAAAAAAAATCAAAGTTCATCTGTTAAACACTAAGCACTGCCTCATTTTCGAGGAACATAACATTTAAAGGAGTAATTAAAATGGAAAACTATTCATGGTACTGCCATTCCTGCATAAATTACAAGAGTATTAGAAAGGAATAGGCATACCAGTACTGGGGGGGGGGGGGGGGGGGGGGGGTGGTGGTGGGGGGGGGTGGGGGGGAAGAGAAGTGGTGATTTGGGAGGCGGGATTTGTTTAAAAAAAAGCATCAGACAAACAAAATCATTAATGATAGTACCTAACATATGTCACCTTGATATGCAGACTTTGACATACAGGAAATGCTGAATCATTTTCTACTTCCCTTTCCTTTAAGTATAAGAAGCCATAAATTAAGGCATCTTATGCATCAGATAAAGTGGACAAATTAAAATACTTCTTGGAATTTAATTAGTAATTCTTACAATTCCATAAAAATACTTAAAAAGCAAAATCCTCTCAAGAGAGAATATTGTGGAAACACATGAAAGGCCATTTTACCTTCTTAAATAACAAGGGATACTTCTACCTGAGGTCAAAGATCCTCAGTAGTACTGCAGTGCCCAGCAACACAAATAAACATAGTTAGAAGCTTAAACTGGGAAAGATATTGCCCTCAAGAGAAGAAACCATTCTCTTCTGACAGTATTTGTACACCATAAATCTCACCAATACACCAAGTACATCTCCTTAACTGTTAAACAAAAAAACATCACCAGCAACGCAACACCATTTATTCCTGTTCTACGGATGGTCCTACTAAATCTAGAACAGTCCTTGCTAGCAGCTCCTGTTTTAGGTCAATTCAGATAGAGTTAGTTCGGGTCTGGCCTCAATCAGCTTCTTCAACTGACAGCTCTACTATCGTGCTGTACCATGGCTAGCAGGCTGAAAGAGAAGGGACTTTCCAAGTCTTTACCAACACGAATCAAGAGAGCTTCAAAAAGGAACACGCACTGTGTCTAATCGCAAGCCATCTCACTCATACATGGGTATTCAAAACACCTCTGCACAAAAGAGCTCTAGAAAGGAAAAAGGGTACAAGTGATTAGACTGAGAGAAACGGCAGGGCTGCTTAACTGCAGGATCAAGTCAGAGCGTATAGATAAGAGATACCAGCCATCCCTTTGGCCAAAGGCAGGGAATTAGAGGAAGCACTATTACATGCTAAGGAGAATGGCTAGGAAAAATGAGATTTGGCTTTTGCTTTGTATTTAGGGTGGAGGCAAAAGTTGTGAAAATAAATAAAGCATGTGGCAGGGCTAAACAGTAGAAATGGAAACTAAATGTGATTTGTGATCTTTATAGTATTCAGAGTCCAAGCAGCTTTTAATTCTTCTTTAAAATCCTGTCAAAATAGTCAAGATTGGCCCCCCTGCTGCTCAATTTTTTCTTTTTCCTTGTGTGGTCAGAGAAACAAAGTCATAGATTCAGCTTGTCACTAACTGATTAAAAATTAATCAACTATCTTGATCAGTGTTAAACAGCTAATTGCAATGCTTGCTTTTATTCTTCCACAGTTGGAAGGAAAACTTAAAATGTCCATGGCAATATGAAAAAAGTAACAAAGTCTACATGTAAAGAACCTGCTTTACCTTGCTAAAACCCCGGTATCTGAAAGTTAAGAAGGACAGAGCAAATCTGCTTCTGTATACAATGACAGAGGTGTTACACATGCATTTAATGAAGCTAATTGCTCTTGCTTACCATGAGACTTATCTGAAACAAAACATTTATGGTTTTATGAAACAGAGCATTATGATAAAAACTATTTCATTGCGAATGCTAGTTTGGGCACTGATAACCATTTGTTATGAAGAGCTGTATACAGTGGTGACTGGCACTGTTTTGTTTCGCCACATAATAAAAAGTTGTGCATGATTGCTTTATTCAATTATTCATGAATAACAAACCTGTCATACCTCTTGCAGGCCACTGGGATTCCTGCAGTTGTATTTATAAATAAATATTTTTAGCCCAGCAGAAGCAATTTCTTTCAACTTCTTGTACTTTATTCTTCTGTACTTAAGTTACCATGTCTGAGGAATTAGACATCCTCCAAGTCAGGTTGTTGTCAGCTCTATTTAGTCAATAATGTCCTTTATGTTAATATTGTGAAAGATCACGTGGTCATTATGCAATTCACAATTTTAAGTGTATTTAAGTTTTATGAGCTGTAGAAAAACATTTATAAAAAGTAGTTAAGACTTCGGCATTTCAACTTCCTCTCCATTTCTASAGAGTAAAGCCTAGCCTCCAAGGCCTTGTTCAGTCCCTGTTAACACACTGTTCACTTCATTACAGATTACAGCAGTTCTGCAAGCTTCTCTAATTAACACTCTGAATAATTTAAGAAGCATTCTTCCAAAAAACCACCTCCAATGTACCACAGCATTAAACCACATCACATCATTCTTTCCTCCTCAGCATAAACCCGAGGACASATTTCATGCTGACACCACCATCTTGCTATGTACCCTCATCTCATTTTCTTCAGAGCCCTAACAAATTAACTTGTCTTTTCATTAAGACAGAAGAAATTTGGTCGAGGTACTTTCCAACCAAAGCCCCAGATCTTAAATATGCACACTGCCATCAAGACCAGCATTGTGAGTCCTCCACAACACGGGTGCTCAAGGGACACTCTGCAGATAATAGACTCCTCATCAAAAGATAAGGAAATCTCATTTAGATGCAGAAGTGAAATGGTAATGTTTTAAACCCAGCCTCTAACAGAAAACATCCCCCTCCAATATACTGCTTAAATTAGTTTCACAACACACTTCCCGAGAAAATAAAAACAATCTTCCCTTGAGTACAGAAACCACACTAATGCCAGCATCTGCACACAACTAAATTGGGTGGCTTCAACTACCAGATAAGCAGAGCCTAGCTTTTTAACCAAACCTTAAAAACAGCCATCCAAATCCTTTTCTCTGACCAATTATCAGAACTACGAACTGTAAGCAAAAGGAGCTCAGTTGAGGAGTCTTTCAGACCCAAGTTATAACGAACTTAAAAGAAAGGAGTATTATTTCAATGTGATTTCAGTGGTAACTGCCTGGCAGTAAAGTATTACAGCAAACATTGATTTCTGAATAACTGCTAATAACTTACAGTTCAGAAAATATAAGATATGGATTATTAGGTCTGCTAAACCTGCTACTTCCCTCATCAGCTTAGGCCCATTTTTTATTTTGGGATTACATGGAATGAAACACACAAAACCAAACCATGACGACACACACACACGAGATGAGCCTTGGAAACTTACCCCTCCTGACAACTTAATCACCCTGACTTTGCTGCCGACATGGGGCCCATCTCCACTACCACTGTTTGTCCGCTGCATGACAGTCCTTTTCACACCAGGTTTCAGTTCCTGGGGCCTTGCTTGTGCTGAAGCCACTCGAGCAGTCTGTGTTGTGGGCAGCGATGCTGCAGCAGGTTTTGTCTGTAACACTTTCTGCGGTGCCTGAGGCTGACTCGGAGGTACTGTCCTAGTCTGCCTCAGCTGCTTCACTGGCTTCATCTGCTGTCCTTGATACTGCATATTCGCCCCGACCTGTGGGAAATCTGTGGGTTTGGTTTGGATATTTGGAACTACCATATCTTGTTTTTTAATAAGGAGTCTGTTTTTCACATTTTGCCTGGTCTGTAAGCCAGAGTGGGGTATGTAAGGGCTGCCATTGGTGGGGAACTCAGAGTCGTCATCCTCCTGCTGCATGTAGGACTGTTGCGTAGAAGGTTGCTGCTGCTGCTGCTGCGCAAGTCTTTCAAGCAATTCTCTCTTTCTAGCACCAGCCTGCTGCTGCCGTCTCAGCTCCTTTTGTTTCAGAATTTCTTCTCTTAGACGCTTCTGCTCTTCTATCTTCAAACGATACAATCTAGTTTCTTCATCTTCGTCTGGATACTACAAAGGAAAACACAAAAGAATTTATAAAATTCTCAACAAATGCCCAGCTTGGTCAAAACAACATTAAATTGTTGTTTCAGATGTCGTAAAGCTATAACCGTCTGAAGAGCTTTTTAAATTATCCCTGATACCAAACTAAGGCTATTAGTGGATTATATCTGCTGGTAAGGTTTATTTACTATTCATCACAGACAAACAGCTCAAATCTGGTTTAGGACTTAGATATACTACTTCCTAGACAGGAGGAGAAGAAGAAGAAAGAAAGAAAGAAAGAAGAAGAAAAGAAAAAAAAAAAAAAAA
>JAYKAV010001112.1:1531119-1569172 GCA_035582835.1 Phoebastria nigripes | reverse complement strand
TTACAAATTGGAACTCATTTAGAAGTTTCTAAAACCAATTAAACTATTAATATAATTCAAGATATCAAAATATGTTTCAAATGGAAAGTAACAATACGGAGGCAACCCACTGTCACACAGGTTTTATCTTTCTCTTTTCTGACAAAGTAACAAAAGGTAGGGTGGTAAATGACCTGAAAGGCCCTGATTAGAACTATTGATTTTTCTCACAGAATTTTCAGCCTGATCTCAAACTCATTTGTCACACAATAATTGGTTATAATGAACAGCACAAGTCAATCTCTCTGACCTTGAACTCATGCACTCTCTCCAGAATCAAAATGTTGCCAAATGCAGTGTTGGAATATTAATGGTATATAGAGAATGCCTTTAATATTCCAGCCCTGGGCCCTTCTGAAAGTATTACACACCATCAAATAACCTTTCTAAAGATTCTTCAACTTTGGCACAATGGGTTCTTACGAAAAGCTGTATGAAATGGGCAAAAATCAAGGAAATGCAGATTCTCATTATCCTACAAAAGAAATCAAATTGCTCTTGTGATACAATCACATGCATTTTTCAAAATTATAAAGTATAATTTTTCATTATATTATTTTTTTACTTTCAACTCTTTGAAATATTAAGTTAGAGACTTGTAGAGACTGCTTACAGATGGTAATGAGCATAACATTCTACTCAAGATATATTAATCACCCCTAATAAAAACAGGCTCTCAAAGTAACAATACTTTGCAGTTTGGTAAATTACAGCATAAAGAATGCTAAAACGTTTCTCAAATACTGGGAATCCATGATGAAGTTATTTACCTTGCAGTAACTGGGTGCAAGCTCTTGTCAACACAAATGCCATTTTTTGCACATATAGGACCCAAATGTGCAACAGTATTTTTTAATTTTTTTTTTTTTTTTTTTTTTTTTTTTTTTTTTTTTTTTTATTTCAGTGCTTTTATCCCTGGTACATCCCAGAATCCTCCCCAGCCCAAGGAAAAAAAGAGCAGAACCGATCCAACAACAAAGTTGGTTCACAGATACAAAAGCCCAGTAGAGTAGTATTTGTAGTCGTAGAATCCAGATGCACAAATCCTGAACGCTTGTTTCCTTCAGATGTAACTGCTTCTTTCCTGAGCACCTACTGATCGGGATTATTCCCACAGTGACTAAGAAATAGCTGCATGTCTCACTAGAATTCCAGCCTAAACAATGGCTAAAATAAGACTTCAACAAAACTGGATTTTTTTTTTTTTTTTTAATATGGGCTATAGTTCTGAGATGAGGTCTAACACTGTCCTTTTTAGAAGAATGCTTCATATACCAAAAGGTTCTGATCTTCCTTTATACTTTTCAGACTACAACGGTGATTAATGGCTAATCACTATAACAACTAGATTACAGGTCTTCATTGATAGATGGTAACAGGAACGTACTTCTATGAAGTAAAATGGGCAGTAGTAGGAAACTCAAATATTTCATCTTAAATTGAAAACTGGAGATGCTGGATTGTAGTAAAAAAAGAAAATAAGGCCCTTACAAAATACAGGAAAAGGGTAAGACCCTTCAATATAGTTTGCATAGGATGACAAAATACAGATAAGCTCCAGATCAGAGGAGGATGTGCTGTTATGCAGATCCTGATGCAATGAATAAAATTTTCAGTCACTTTCAGTAAATATCTTAATTACTGAAATAGTCCAAACACAAAACCTCTTCCACTTTACTTAATGAATTTGTTTATTCACTTGCTTTGCTTTAGATCAGAATATTCTACATTTTATCTAAAAAGGTTTGATGGRTGCCAGTGAGCCAGTTCCAAATTTACCTTTGGAGGTAGCGCTGTTTTTTTTTTTCCTTTATGTTCAATTGAGGGTGTCAATACCAGCAAGAATCTGCATGAGACCAGCCCTTCTATCAGCTGTCCTTTATTATCAGGGACCTGTCTGCTCATATTATCATCTAACCAGTTCTGAAGGCCTTGGAAGATGTAGATCATGATCTAGTAAGTACAAAACACTAACTCAAAGGCTACATATAGCACCACAGAGATGTGTACTTTGTGGCACACTTAAATCAGTCTTGCCAGCAGACAAGGAACGAACATCCTGAGGGACTCTGACCAATATGTCTGTGCAGCATGGACAGATACGCTGATTTCAATTACACTAGCATTAAACACAGAAGACAACTGACAAACTATATTACTAACACATATAAAGTCAAATGAATGCTTAGTAGAATCTTCAGGCAACTTGATCTCAAATCTAATCTGAAATTTTCCTTTCAGGAACTCAACTCAATACTTAGGAAATCAGTACGGATCCTATGAAGTCAATTCCTTCTAAAAGGGTAAGCTTTGAAATCAAGGTCCAAGAGCTCTGAGGTTATGTGATAACTGCAGATCAGCCCGTTAACAGACTATAGGTAGACCTAAATCCTTCATCTTCATAAGCAAGTTGCTACTACTGTTAAGTTCTTTGTAAAATACCCTTGCAGCTAGAGTAAGAATAAACAATATAATGACCCTGTGTTCATTAACAAAATATCTGAATTAGGAGTCAGGTTTAATTGGAATTAGTTGTGCAGTGACCCAACAGTACAGATTCAGAATGGGCAAACTCCTCACTAGGCTGAAAACAAGGGCAGTTAAATTCTCTGCTGCTTAGCTTTAAGAGCACCTTATATATACTACATTATACTATTGTGTGTGTGTGTGTGTGTGTATATATATATGACCTATAGTACATATAAATGACCTATACTATGTAATAAGGAGCTTCATCATACAGAACAGGCAAGACAGTACATCGGGTCAAGATGGAAACAGTACGCAATGCCTATTGCTAATGATTTTCATCCCAGTAGTTTAATAAACCCAGTACAGATTTCTCCAACAAGCACAGCACTGCCAAAGACAAAACAACCCCCCCCCCCCCCCCCCCCAAAAAAAAAAAAGGCAACTGGGAGAAAGTAGACATCCTTCAAAGATGTCATAAAGTTCACAGCTTGTGTTTGGAAGTTTCCTTGCCAAAAGCAAGATTATCTGTAGGTGACGAAGCAGAAGAACTTGAAGCTGCCTTTTTCCTAGATAAACTCTTGACACTTCACCTTTTTCTGTAGAAAACTCCACAACATGAAGAAACGGTATATTGTATACAGCTCCTCCTTTTACAGGAGGCTACAGAATACAAGGCCAGAGATTCAAAGCAGTTCCCTTGGTTTTGTGGAGGTTTTTTTTTGTTGGGTTTTGGGGGGGGTGGGGGTGGTTGTTTTTGTTTGTTTGTTGCTGTTGAGGTTTGGTGGTTTTTTTTGTGTGTGTGTTTGTTTGTTTGTTTTGYTTTTTAAAGTGGAGATTCTTATCTGTCTCTGAACAGTTCTTAAACACAACGTATTTCATTGTAGTTTGAAGGGAAGACCAAGCCTTAGCTAACAGGTTTTCTTCTGTCTAAAGGTCCAAAGAGGCTTTGATGGAAAGTGCCAAAAGAAAATGTTACAGGCTGCTTTTCCAAGTCTAACTGAAGAGCAGCAGTAAGAGAAGCAGCAGTCCTACATTCTCCAGAAGAACTTAGAATGGCACTGTTGATTGAGGAAAAGACAGCAAAGACATGCTCTAAAACAAGGGTTTAAGTTTTCTACTGTAATTTAAGTTCTAGTATCAGTAGCTTGCTTCTCACATAGTGAGTTAAAAAAAACCAAAACCACACCTTTTTAAGAGGTCTGCAGGCTTTATTACTAGTTAATAGAATTAAATGCAGAGTCATAAGAACCAGATACTATAAATGTTCTGTTTTGCTATCAAGGAACAAAAAAGGAATCATGCAACCAGGCTCACTTTTGTCCCTCAGTAGAATGGGTGCAAGGACAGAGCAATCAAAACGGTTTGATCTGGGGCATATACACACAAATCTATTCAGCAGGTTTATCTTTATTTTTTCAGTTGTAACATTAGAAGCAAAAGAGGCTAGAATAATTTGTCCAAAAATTTATGACAAGTCTTCATAAAAGGTAAGGCCAGATCCAAATTACATCATTTGGCTGCTTGTGTTCAAAACCACAAAGTATCTTAAATAAAGGCACCTACATATACGTCACACATTTCACATTACTGATGTCAAATTTAGACACGTACAATTTTTCAGGTAATTTCCAAAAATATGAAAAGGATTTAGATACATTTGCTCCAATAGCAATGTAGCAACTATTTTCCATATTGCAAGTCTTTTTTAAAAGACAGCAACATAAAACCCAACAACCCAACTTCAAAATTTACTGGATTTGGGAGAATGGAATGTGAAGGTTTTCTTTCAGTACGTCAGGGATATTAACTGCAATATAAGTAGTAATATCAGTACACCTATGATTATGCAGCACTCTAATTTCTCTCCTGTTCTGAGCTCCAGTATCAATTTCTTCTAAAGAGATTCACATCACCTTTCTACATTCCCCCCCTTCTTCAAACTCAAAAATGCTTAATATTGCCTTAATTCCTCTTACCCTAAACTGACCTCAACATGAGCAGAATTAGGCCCACAGTCATCACCCATACTTTCCAATTTCATTGACAAAATGATTTTTCAGACTGAGGATATGCAAGTTTAAATCTTGGAGAGTAACAGCTATTCTAAACGGACAAAGGCATTTAAAGTCAGTATTTTGCAGCCTCACAGGAACAGGAACACAATCATACCATTAGTAAAGTAGAAATATAGTTTTTAATCTTCTAGTCACTCATGTTGCAAACCTTTCAAATATCTGTTTTGAAGGTGAGCAAAACCTTTAATAGCCAATATAGCTTTTTTTTGGTGCTTCCTGAATGATAGGGCATTCATAAATATGGCCACTGACTCTTCGGGAAGAAGGATGCAAAGAAAAGTCTTAATAATTTTCCAGTTGAAGACACTTGCAAAATAACCTGCCCAATTCAGTTATGAGCAATACAGCTAGAAAAGATGACAGAACTTAACTCTTTCTCATCTTCATAGAAAGCAAAAGAACAGGACAAAGTTAGCTAATTACAAGAAAAACACTCAAAAAAGACTGAAAAACATTACAATCTGCCTAAGGAGAGAAATGTAATACCCTACATTACAACAATATTGAAGAATATGATTAAATGCTTGGAAATTAACATTACTAGTGCAGCAATGCTGTTTGTAGAAGTGACAATAAGCAGCATCAGTGAACAAGACTACCGCAGCGGCACAGCTGAAAAGGGACGACTGCTACTACACCATTGTTTGCAGCACAAGGCTCTTCCGCTTTGAAAGGAGAAGGGTTCTGTGTGCACACACATTCACGTACTTTTCTAGTACTTGCTAAGTGTGTCTACAAAAGCTTAGTTAATATGGTTAATAATAGGAAACACTAGGAGACATCATTTTTTCCAAGGCAACTTTTTTTTTATCCTGTTTTGCAAAAACTTAAATGAAACAGGTATCAAACTGTTTTCAAAGATAGCTTTGACATGGAAATAAAAAGAAAGCTTTACTTGTAAAACCAAGAATTCACATGAGTAAGATTAGTTAGTACTATAACTACAGGTTTGTTAGGATATGTTTAAAACTTAAAATGGAGAGAACAAGATGACTGCTTTGTTTTTTTGGTTGTGTTTTTTGTTTGTTTTTTTGTTGTTGTTGTTGTTGTTGTTGTTTGTTTTTTAATTCATTTGATTAAGAGGAGTGAAAAAATATTCATTCATTTTTCTAAACACTGCCAGAGATATTTTGGAACTAATGCCTTAATTTTCATATGACTAAACTATGAAAGAACTTTAAGGTGTTTTAGAGGGGGAGGCCTGTAGCTGATTTGCTTCAAAACTTACCTTACTAATGTCCTGAAAGACAGAGGCTTCTCTAAGAGGCACTGCATTTTCTGTGACCGAGATTATTTCAAGAGACTGAATTAAGGGGAAGGGGATGAAGTCTTTTTTTTTTTTTCCAAAAAGATCAAAATTAAAAGCTGAAAAAAAGTGAAATAAGGATTTTTTTTTTTTTTATATATATTACCATTGAAAAGCAAGTGCACAGGAGGTCAAACACTGCTAGCTATGGGTTTCTTTTGTGCCTCACTTGTGAAAATTAGTTTTGACCATTCCTAATTCAAGAACAAGATGAAAAGCTAATCATGAGCAGCTTAAAGGGAAGACAGTATTATCACAATTAAAGCTTTCAACAGTTGTTGAAGAAAACCTGGTCCTTGAGACAAGATTCATGGTCAACTGAACTATAAAGATTTACAGTTCTGCTCAGTTTCTGACCTGACACTCAGAAATTATACAGGGTGCGTTTAGCTATCATGTTCCCCTGGTACCTCCTGATGTTCAGGATTAACAGCACCATCAGTGCAATCCTAYCCACTTGCTCAAACTAACAGTTTGCTCATGGAGCATCTTCTCTAGCTTCCAGGAGGATCTGTGCAGGGAAATAGTCATCTGTTCACACTGCATGATCCAGTGGAGCCCAAAACGCTTGCATCTCATTTTTTGATTGTACAGAGTACTAGCAGAGCAAACAGCATCATCATCTCCAAAATGAAAAACTCGAGAGCATCTCCTATTTTCCCTCACATCAAAAGGTTTCATAAAAGAGAGATTTTCTTCCTCAAGAGCAAGAAGCTCCATGGACGATGCAGCTGCAACCTCCTGCATGAGTGCTCAAGACCCTAGCAGAGACTGGGCAGCCTAAAGGAAAACCGCATGAGGAAGACAGCTCTCTTAAATAGCCCTTTTTTTTTTAAGCCATAAAGCATCATAGGCAACGGAAGAGAAGAGGTTTGCTGACTCAGAAGTAATTACCTAAAAAAAAAAAAAAACCCAAACGATCATAATCCTGGAAGACAAAAATAGGCATGATAAAAATGGGCACAATGGGTATTTCAGAGGCTTGTATCATTGATGACCTTTACACAACCTCTGTCTTTTCATAGTAGAAATGACTCCTCCTCCTGCAAAACAGACTCACCACAGCCCTACCAACCTTCCAGACTTTATCARTGGAGACTGGTTTTGCTATCACATTAAAGAGGAAAGTGCAACTCAGAAGGGAGGCCTCTAGTGGCACCAAAAATATTGGGTGAATAATTAAGTGTGCTTACAGTCACAAGTCAGACTAGAAAAGTTTTAAAAAGGTGGGAGGGTTTGGGAAGAAAAAAAAAAAGAAAAGAAAAGAAAAAGCAAAAAAGCGCCTTACCTCTGGTTCAGATTTTACTTCTGATTTTGCTTGGCCCACTGGTGTGATTGCTTTAGCTTTCATCTCAGGCCTTCCCTGTGAGTTCCCAACACCAGCTACAGACTTGGTGGCAGACATCGTGCTGGTAATGGGTTTGACCTGAGCAGCTGGGGTAGAGGTTCGCCTGTTGTTGCTCATTTCCATAGCATGTGATGGTGCTATTGGCAACTCACGCAAGTTACTATTTCTTGGAGCAGTCGACTGTAGTTGCTGATTTGGACGCTTGACAATATTTTGTGATGGTGTATTCTGAAAAGCAGAAAATGAAAAAACTGCAGACTTTCACTATAAACCAAACCAAAGTGTTTCCTGTTTCACATTTTCATGATTTAGTTAAGTTTGGGGAAAAAAAGCTTTTTGAAGAAGCACAATATTTCCAATGTGAAAAGAAAAATTATAGAAATGAGAATATTTTAACAATGGTTTTATTTTTCTTTAATTAAAAGCGAAACTGAATCTCGTTTGTTTAACATCTTTCTCAGAAATTGGCTTCACTGTGTAATTTATTTTCCTAATTAAAGCAATTATTCTGAACTACAGTCATGTTGTCTTGAGCACTGCTTCAGACTGTTGTGCTACCCCAGCCTACCAAACAACCGAATATGCTGCACTGGAGCAAACTCACAAGACATGAGTGGCACTATCTGAACCAGAAAGCTTATTAGCAGTGGTACAGAGAGGCCTTCAAATTGAAAGACAGTGTCAGAGAACTGGGCTCCCACACAATCACAGGCTACCAGCAGTTTTAAAATCTTACTAAGCAAACCCATCCTCCAAAAACCCTTTATTGCCAGTTCCTGGGCAACTGCATCATCTCTTATTGGACCCAGATCAAGAAAAACACTGAAGACTGGAGGAGAAAAGAAAGAGGGAAAGATACATGTGCTATTTTTGCATATAGGTTATAAAATGATCAAGGCAGAAAAGGAGCAAGAAATGGTGAAAGAGTGACAGAGCAGGATGGAATAAATGAGACTGAAAAACCACACTGCTGAGTTTTGAAACCTGTGCTTACATGCCTGTTACCCATGCAGAACTACACAAGGCAACACTGATGTATGTGGTACTTACATGTCTTGGCTTCATTGGACCCTGTCGCGGCTGACACTGCATCCTGTTGTTATTTGGCTGCTGCTGCGTGGCCTGCATATGAGGCCTGAACTGTGGCTGGTTCATGGGCATCAAGGGCTGTGGTGGCCCTTGGAGATGATGATGGTGCTGCTGCTGCTGCTGCTGGTGATGGTGTTGCTGCTGCTGCTGGTGATGGTGCTGTTGAGGCTGAGGTTGTGGCTGAGGTTGTAATGGAGGATGCAAGGGACCCTTCACATGAAAAGAAAGATTATTTGTTTTTAGTTTCAAGGTAATAAACTCCTGAAAAGTAGCTCCAGCCTCCCAAGTCCTCAAAACATCTGTAAGCAGGTATGGACCAGGCTAAACCAAAAATATACTGAGTAAGAAACAGACTAACAGAAGCTGTGCAAGGTAGTGCTACACTTAAACCTGTGTAAGTCAACAGCTGAAGTGGAAAAAGACAAATGCAAGGGTTCCTGCCCTCCACCCCCTTTAGCGACTTTTAAGCTGTTTGTTTTTTGGTGGTTTTTTTTTCCCTTTTGTTTTTTCCCCCAACATCACCAGACTTCAGGATTCCCCCACGTTCAAAACACAGACACCATGAAAGGATCCCGCACAAAGCCCACTGAACGTGCAGGGCCCTCCACATCGCCAAAACGTTTACCCACTTCAAGCAGCAACTCTGCTTCCTCCCGGTTTGCGGGAGGCCCCCGGCTCCCTGCCGGGCTCCGCAGCTGAGCGGCAGAGGGCGCTCCCGCCCTGCCGCTGACCCCGCCGGCCGGGGCCGGGGCCGCTCTCCCTGCCTCCGCGGAACTAACGCAACTGAAGGAGCCAGGACCGGGCCGCAGGCTCCCTATCGGAAATACGTTAATGCTGACATCTGGGGAGAAAATTAATCACGTTTTCAGGCACAGCAATAAAGTGTTACAGGTCTATTTGCCTCATACCTGTAAATCTCCAATAATTCCACTTTAGTTATGTTAGTCCTATAAGCCTACAAGGCAGCAGTGGGCCACTTCACACATTCCTTGTAGGCCCCTTCCCCCTGCAGACCCGTACCTGCATGCTGGGCTGTGTGTGTGCAGCGAGGAAGGGCTGCCCCGGAGCCTGCAGGAACTGCTGCCTTGGTGGGATGAACGGCCGCGGATTTGCTGAACCCGGCTGGTTGAAGTGGAGAATTCCCACAGGACCTTGAGGCTGCATGTTCGGCCGTACTGGCCGCTCTCTGGGAAACACCGGTTGTTGTCCCTGCTGATTAAACGCTGGCCCCGGCTGGCTGAACGGCATCGGATTTTGGGTAGGGACAGGATGCGCGCTATTAAGAAGCGGTGGAGGTGGCGGTGGTGGGGGGCTCCGCTGCTCAAACAAGTGATGGCTTGGAAACCTTGGATCTGTGGGAATCAGGTAAGTACTTAAATGACAACCTCCTTGGGACACAAACACACTTTCAAAACACAAAGCTGTATTTTGATTTGGAAAAGTAACTTGAAATTTGTAGAAAGTAAAATCGTATGAGATGTTTTAAGAGCTACCCTCAAGGTTAYGTTTCTCTTGCTTCTGCCACCTGTGTATAAAAGGAATTGATGCTTGAAAGATTGGCACAACTGGTAATTYACTGGAATTAGGAATACCTTTTAGAAATTCTACTCTAATGAAAGCAATGAAGCATTCCAGGGATTAGAGTTTAAAACATGCAAGAACTCACAAAATTTTGATGCCATTTGCTGACCAGATATTTAGCAAATTTTTATGTATTTTGTGTGTGTGTGTGTAATACCTATAAAATATACATTATATATATATGCACATTACGTATATATGCGTATCTATATATACACACACACTACCTATTTTGTTTGCTATGCTGTATCATTTTAGCTAACCTTAACAGATTTCTTACAGTAGACATGTAGTCCAGACAGTTTAAAAGAGTTAGTAGTGGAAACCAAAGTGTATATGGAGAGTACTAGTTATCTAAAATGTAACAAATGACAATAACTTTATTGCAACAATCACTTAGATACTAATTTTATTTTGTATCTGTGTAAATACTCAGCTTGATGGTAATTACAGATGGAGACACAAGATTACATCAGGGAAGGAAAAAGATACCAGACCATTGGAATTTTTGGCATGTACTAGTCTGGCTACATCAAACAGGATCTTCTGGCCTTCAGGCTCTTCCAAACACTTCATGTTATATGATACACACTTATACTGCATAGCCACTTTACAAAAAGTGGATTTCGTATGTTAATGGAAATGAAAATGCTTACCTGCTATGAAGAAAGGATCTCTTTCCTGAGGCGGCGGCGGAGGGAGTGGTGGTGGCGGTGGTGGTGGCCCTCTCCACTGGTCCTGGATTGGCAGCCTTGGGGCTTGGGAGAAGTTGGTAGGAACTGGTCCAGGCGTATGCTGCTGAAAGTCTGGAGGGCCCTATTTAATAAGACAGAACTGAGATTAGGAATACCATCTAGGAATTTAGCTAGTGCCTGCTGTCACTTTTTTCTCTTAAAAATACAATTGCTTTATGAGTTATCTCCTATCATCTGTACAAATTGGCAGTCCTTACTGAGTCATTCTTTCACAATGGAAGATATATTAAACCCCAGTATCTTGAAATGAATTCACAATGTTTTAATAATCACTAGCACCACAGGAATGCCATTTCTTCTCAAGCTTATTGAAATCCATGCAATTATTGACCTTCTTTCCCATCAATCCAAAAAAAATCTGAATGTCTACTTTAGAAGACATTCCTGACATTTATCATCTTAAACTGTGCTATTCTTCACCATCAGTTTAGTACAATGTAAGCTACAGCAGTGAAGCAGCTTTACTTAAAAAAAAAAAGGGGGGGAGGACAATTTATGGCATCCAGAAAATTAAAGAAATCATCTTTCAAAAGAAGTAACAGGAGAGTAACACTTCTGTCTATTCACAACTTAGTATCTGAAGCATTATATGAAAGAGTGCAAAATTATCTTTCCTCCAGTAAGTTTTTTTTTTTTTTTTTACAATGTAAAGTGAGCTTTTACATATTGCAGAAAGCAGGATGTTAATCCAAAAGCAGAATTTTATAGAAGCCACACTTAATTGAGTAATTCACACTATTATAATTTTTTATTTTATATCAAAAGTTGACAAAATATGTTGGCACCTCTGATAACTGGAAGAAGCTATGCCTCACATAAATCATTGTATTAGCAAACATTTCCTTACTATGCGTAAATCAAATCAGTCATGAAAATAATCTAAGAACATCCTTGTTTTCCTCTTTATACAGATTCTGAAATCAGTGGTGACATCTGTTCTGTCTACATTTGATGCTCGCCTTAAAGCTTGCCATTGCCAAAGACAAGCTTCCCAAAACAGATTTCAGACCAAACACTCCCTGCTAGACTGAAATATGGTCAGCAAAGGACCAAACAACTAAGTTGCTTATCATTTATCTATTGAGCTGCCCTCACCAACAGTATGCGCAGTCTCACTCTATCCTATTTGTACTGCAAAAATACTAGCATTTTAGGAAGAGAATTTCTCACACAGCAAAAATGGGCATTTGCCCTGGAAACTGAAGTCTACTCACTACTGAAGTAGCAGAAGACAAAGCTGCTTCACACCCTTCTACCAGCACAAAACAACTGGGATTGGCAAGGCCCAAACAAGTAGATGAGAGAGGCACTGAGGATTACAGCCATTACTAAATCTGTGGCCTTCTTGAAAACACCTAAACGGGGATATGTGAGATACTAAGACCTCTCATTTGGAAACGAGACTGTGACTACTTATTTTATGCCATTATACAGCCATCAACTGTAAATACTTTATCATTCCTAGAGATTAAAGGGTCTATATCCCATTGCCAGTGCTCCTAGTCAGCCAGTCTCCTGTGGGTATTTCATTTAGTGGAAAGACATTATATTACACTCAAGCATGACAGTCCTCATAACATACATACTGTTTGTAGGAGGAGCTGCTACACTTCTGCAAGTGAACAGTTACCAACGCAAAATATTCTTGCTATCTCAGAAGATATTAACGCCTTTGAATTTCACAGGCTGTCTGCAAACAACAGCACTTGGAGGAAGAGGGAACTATTTGGGATGGAGAAAGTGACATTTATTTGTCCCATCAAAATCTGTTCAGATTTAGCTGAACAAGGCTGTTCAACTGCATTGCCCTTCCTTCGTGTTGAGCAGGACAGCACTGGCTGCCTGCCAAAAGAGCAACTGAACACAAACCTTGAGGATCCTGACCCTTGGCTCCCAAAACGCACCTCTACCATCACCACACGTAGGAGCTGCCAGAGGTACTTTCAAACTAAGGTTAAATGCATTCCCTCATCTTGGAAGTCTTGGTGATAAAAGCCTATTTCTCAAAGCATTGCTCTTATAGCCATCCTAGGGAATACACAGCACTTCTGCAAGCCGCACGGCCTCGAGGGAGGCACCCAGCAAACCAACTGATATTTAGCTCTTTAGTTACTAGTTTATCACTGCATAATGCATAAGGTCATTGCAACAGAGGCAGGGGAGAAACCAGTTCATCAGGGCAGTTTTCACACAAGATGGTTTTTATCCTGCATCTTATTTACCGCACGTAGTCACATGAACATATTGCACCTGGGAAGAGCAAGCAGTCTCGACAGACAACCTGCTTTTTCCTATTTTCTGAGAGCTTGACTTGGAAGCTCTGAAATTCTCCCTGTATTTTTATTCTAGACACAATATATGCCTACATATATTTTAGTTATTTCCAAAATAGACAGCAAAAAATAAATTATGTGGAAATTTACTGAAACCTGGGCTAATAAAGCATAAGTATCACATATTTRCCACCCAAGCTGAAGAACTGGCAGCAGGAATGACCTGGCTGGGCTTGTTTCCAAGCACCAAATGGCACTGCAGCGACCATAGTCTCCTCTACCTGCTTCTTCCAAACTCAACATATTCTGCCCTGGTTGAGGTAACAGATCCTGATCGGTCTCATCCTGATCGGTCTCTCCCCTCACTCCCAAACTTCAGTTTTAGTGCTAGGCTACAAAATACAGGCTTGGCCTACAAAATAAGCAGGCATCTCCGCTTCTATGACCAAATTTGTAACCCAGTCTGAAGCATCTTCCCCAGTATTAATTCTTTGTCCAATTAGCCTTACTGTTCTCCTGGTCCTGTTTGCTCTTCAGATACATTCTCTCATCCCCATCGCATCTTTCACTCTGCCCGCTGGTTCGTAATCGCACCGTGGATCCAGCTTCCCAGCTCCCTGACTCCAAGCTGGTGCCCTTGTCTTGTGGCAGCCGGTCAGGAGCTCCTGTGTGCCCCACCCAGACCCTGCCTTTCTTGCCTGTACACTTAGTCCAGAGCAATTTCCCCTTTTTCCTGCCAGGGAAGGAGAAGGAAATGAGAGCACAGGTTGGAAAAGATCCTCTGCTTGTATTTTAAATAAACACCTCTTTGTACCAGCTTTCCCTCTCCTGCCAACCTGTACCCTTGTTATTATGCCCAGATCTACCTCATCCCAAAGCAGCCCTGAATTGCAAATGCATGGGAAGTCCTGTTGAATTTCACACAGCTTTTATGTACCGAAACATCCTCAGTGCAGCCAAACTCAATTTCCTTCCTTGAAAAATTGAGCAGTAATAAAACATTTCTAAATAACTCACTTGGGCATAACAATATTTTTCCACTGTTTCAATGTCAGAATGAAAGYATTCGGAAAATTTCAACCAAAACGATTCAAAATAAGGCAGGCAACCAGCACAACATCTTGGTTCAAACCACAGAAGTCTGGTAGTACTACACATGGTGAGAGCAGCTTTGTATTTCCCATCATAAGGAAACTTTAAACCCTTATGAACTAAGCTTTAGTTAAGTTTTAGAACTGAGTAATACAAGGTTACTTTAGATCTAAGAAAGGTCACACTTCTAAAAAAATGAGATTATAGTTTATTTACAAAAAAACTTACAGAAACCAATAGCCAACAAGATATTTTACTGTTAAAAATATAAGCAATACTGATTTCAAGCTCCCTTCAGTACCCAGGGTGTCCATCTGGCTTAATTTAAGAAGCAAATATTTACTGTCCTCTAAATACTTTCACTGATTTTAAGACAAACTAACAGTTATCCAAGTGTTATCCAAAAGCTGGTATCCAAAAATCCCAACAAATGCCCACCAAGATACATTGAGAAAATATTTTTTTGCTCTAGTTTTATTAGTGGTATATTTCATACAAGTATATCCCACAACACAAGTTTGGGTCAAAATAAGTCCAAAACACTCCAACAAAATCAGAGCAAGAAGGAAGTATTTGAAGTTTGGAACTCTTCCTATTGGCGCCTCTCTTTTTTTCCATCCCTCACAGTTAAGAATTCTGGATTTTTTTCCACTTTTTAAGTAAGATTCCAGTTAAACTTTGAGGCCGAGAAGTTTTTAAATATAACAAATATTTTCCAGTCCTAAAGCCAACCCTTCTTCTCCATTTTGCGTTTAAAGTAACATGAAGATCCTTTTTATATCATGCAACGAACATGAGTTGTTCCTCAATGTCAGGATTCATTAGTGCTGAAACAATGACCCTTCCCTGCCAGAGCACTTACTCCATGCACAATGGAGGGTTGGGCTTTTTGAAACCTAAACATTTCAAAAACAGCAAAACTACAGAAGTACAGCTGATATAAATCACACCACAATAAAGCTGCATGCCATATAGATAATTGAGTATCACTAAGAAATACCCACTTATTTGATCACTGAACAGATTTTAACTTTATGTTTATGACATTTTGAAGAACTACTAAAATATGACTGATCACATTTCTTGGCTGATAACCAAAGGCCAATCATGCAAAATTAATTGCAAAGACATTTGTTATTTGCCAAAAAACTAATTACCAATATTTGCTTCTCTGTGTGTGTGTGTGTGTGTGTGTGTGTGTGTGTGTGTGTGAGAGAGAGAGAGAGAGAGAGAGAGAGAGAGAGAGAGAGAGAGAGAGAGAGAGAGAGAGATTAGTTTGATTCTCTTCCTTCTAACATCCGTGAAAAAGACTGACCTTCACTTTTTTCCTAAACTAGCTTTGCTTCTACTACCCCTGAAGAGTGAAATAAAATTCTGCCCCAAAATTATAGCAACACGGGTGGGAGGAAGCTTGTATTTTCAGATTTTACATTGCTGAGATTTTTCTTCCGAAAAAGCTTTCAGGACAATTCCAACAGGACTTTGATTGTGTGATGGATTAATTTCACACATTACATGTGAAACAAAATCTAAGGTTCAACCAGAGCTACAACTTCCAGACACGAATTAACTTTTTTTTTTTTTTAAAGAAAATATGTAAACTACGGTGGATATTTTTCTAAGTTATGAGGTGCTTGTCTATTATTCTGAAACACAATTACAGTTTGGGTYTTTTTCCAATTTCATAGGAATCCACTAATACTACAACTTTAACTTTTACTTATGCCAAACTCTAATTGTCCTAAAAATAGTACAAAGTAATATAACAGTTCTCTATTACTTAAAGTTTTTGAGGTTTTTTTGTTTGTTTGTTTTCTTAACAGTAGTTAAACTATAATTCTAGGAGTGGATTATTTTACCATTAGCATTAAACTCTACATTCAGCAAGTATTTGCTGCTAACAACCCCCAAGTGCCCTCTGATATTTTGTAGAAAAGACCACGCAGAGCTATTTAACTTCAAAAATTAATGAAGAGCAGGTGCAAAAGCCAGTTTTCATAATGGTCTATTTTTGATAAAATAAGCATACTGTAACATAGATGCATAATAAATCTTTATGTGCACAGTAGTTACTCCCATTTTTCATGGTTTTGCGATCCGGACAGTTTCAAATTACAACCAACTATTCAGTACACACATAAACCAAGACTCCCTACAAAAAATAATTTTAACTATTACTTCACCATTATTATACCTTTTAGGAAACTTCCCCACTTGATAAATCTCACAGTCTTCAAAATACCTATTTTCAAGTTAACAGGTTTCAACAGAACAAAAGGGAGAATTGCAAATTCATATGATCAGCCAAGGCTGCAAGGTTCTACATTTCAGTCCAAGATTGGGGCCAACTGTGACACTGAGGGAAAGGACAAAATATTTACGTGCCTTCCCACTGAGACCCCACAAGGCTCAATCACATTCATACAGACTACGGTTCCAAAGACTGAGTTACCAAATGTCTACATGAGAAAGACCCAGCAGAGTGTATACGGTAACTTTTTGGAAGAGTCTTCTCCCGTTCTCATTGTTATCAGATTGATTATTTAGTATCATTATTATTGATTTAGTATCATTACTGTTGATTATTTAGTATAATTACCAGACTGATTATTTAGTAAAAGTTCACCAAATTGCAAGGACAGACTCCTAAAATGGAGCTTTTAGCTAGATTTAAAGCTTGTCACAAAAAGAGCACAGAATCAGAAAACAACACAAGACCTGCAGCTGACGTACCCACCACACCACAGTCTGGCCTAGAAGTCCTTAACCAACTGACACATACGCCTTCACAAAACTGCAACCACTTCAGCACTGTAGTTCCTTCTAAACCGCTACCTGCAGCCCTGGCATTAACGAGTATTTCAAAGACCTGAGAGAGAAACTGTAATTTTTGAAAGCTGGAGGGCTCTTGAACGGTCTTCTCAGTAAGGCTTTGTGGGCTGCGAGGGGCGACAGCTCTGGCCATTCTTTCTTATCTTCTGTGAAAACCAAAACATACCAATGCCTGAACACTGAAAGCAAGGTACTAAACATCAAGATTTTTCTTATATACTTTTTCCTGTTTTTAAGGAATGTGATGAACTCTCATTTAATTTACGCTCTTACAATTTTACTTTGAAAATTCTTAAGTATCATCTTTTTTTTTTTTTTTTAATACAAGAACTGAGGTCTAGAAGGAAATTACATTGGAAATTGGGTTCTGTGTGGATTTCCAAGGAGACCACAATCACAGACGGTTTAGAAATACTTAAAAGGAGAAGATAACCGCACACTGAAGTGCTACTGACAGGTATTTCATTGTCTTAAATCTTTAACTTTGTGAAGTTTACACTGAGAAGAAAAAAAAAAAAAAAAATCTACCCACTCTTCCTCCCCACACACTATAATTTACAGCACCTCAGATTGACATTTTTATACAATTCCACATGCCTGCAGGTTGCACAATTTCCCCTTTTACTAACTTCCATTATTCAATATAGCTAAGGCATAACTTACACCTTATCAATCACTTTTGGAAAAAAAAATGCAATGCAAACTTGTGTCTACAATTCATTAGAGTTGTGAATAGCTCATTGAACATGACTTTCACACACTCAGGCAATCCCACCTTCTGAAAGAACATGAGATAAGGTTACTTTAATCCTTTCAAAGAACTGCACTATTTTGCCTTCCTTTTATCCCTTTAAATATCCTTCCTAGTTAAGAAATTAACATTCTCTCTCATACAATTCTTACACAAATTGTACTTTTACTTTTCTGCATCTCTTGTTAATTACATGATGTTATCTCCAATAATCTATTCATGAAGCACAGATAACTTTGGTTACCAATAAAAGGGAAAACTTAGCATAAATTGCTTAGCACAAAGTTAATCTTATAAAGCAAGGAATAAAGAGGATCTAACAGCTATTATACGACTTATCAGCTTCTCTAAAAGGGTCACTCTACTTTTTTTCATGAGACTAATTAAATACCTTAACAATGTCATTGAAACTTCATGAATCTTTCAATAAATTACACCCTGCTTCTACAACATGTTTTCATTTATTAATCTCACTTAAAATGCAAAGAGCTAGGAGAACCCCATTGACAGTTAAGCAGGGCCACTCAGTTAATTCTTCTTATATGGTTTAAATGCAAAGAATAATGACCACTATAACCTATGACAATTAAAACTATAGCCATCTGTCACAAGATGTTAATCCTCTTATTTCAGCAGCTACTAGACTTTTTGAAAAGCTTTCCTAAAATGCCTACCTTCCGGTGCAAGGAACTGACTTTCCATCCTCTTGCGTAAGAAGCCCTGCTTCATCTATCTTGGATATGGTTCAAAAATTTTCAAGTAGAAATGTATACATCCCACAAACCATGGCTCTTCACATTAAGTTTCATAGTATTCTCATTTACTGTGCACAGCATACAGAAAGGGAATGATTCACTGAAATTTCATAATGAAACGTATTTTGATATTTCCTCAAATATAGTTTAAATGACTCATTAGTGTCCCTGTGATGTCTATGACAATCATGTAATTCCATCAAGGTGAACTAAAACCTAGCAAGCACCATGATTTTCCCAATGTATTGGGATTTAGTATTATAAGACCACCTTATATAAAAATTCATGCCTTAAATACATTACAATCAAGAAGGACAAAAATTAAAGTTCAGAGCAATCATAAAACTCAAGACAACGAATGCATGCGACCATACATGAGTCTTTTCAAAGCCTCTGGAATATATTTTCTGAGGGGAAAATGCAAGGAGATAGCAAGTGCTGGTTCAAGTATGTGGACTGCACAGATCCTAGTATTCCAGGCAGACTGAGCCTGAGAGAGAACGGGTTGATATTTTCCTCAACTGAGCTGACAGTAATTTTTAATATTAAAATGTTCTACATAACTTGGACAAGCTTCTCTTTGATACTACACAACTCCAAGAGATAAGAAAGTGTGTTGGGACATTTAGGTGCAAGTCCAGGTCATCTGTAAAAGAAATCACCAATGCCCAATTTCACTGTTAAGGTCCCAAAATGGAATTCAGCCATCATGGAAAACCAGTACAAGCAAGGAGAGAAAGGCATGGAATCCCTTGTTATTTAAGCCAACTCATGATCAAGTAGCTAAAATAAGGACACAGGCGATACAGAAAAGGAAGGATACTCCCAGCACACTCAGACAATCCCAAACACTTCAGGAGACTAAAGCTAAAAATTAGATCCATTGTATATTAAAAGCATCCCTTTTCAGGAAGTTTCAGGGCATCCCCCCCGCAATACATCAAGCAGGGACATATTCAACTTGCAAATGGAGACAAAAATACTCACAACTTCAGTGTGTTTCTGTAAGAGAAGCAACAAAGCAGAATGGCCCATAAGCAACCAGTGCTACACAGGAGGATTGCTTCACCGATAGGTTTCTTGCACCTCCATCTGCTCTACCATCGAGGTACATACATTAGAAAAGGAAAATCTGCAGGACGAGTGGTCCCATTCAAGAACAATTCTCAGAAAACACTCCTAAATGAAATACAGGCATAGGAAAGATATTGTTAACTAAGTCCCAACTCTAGCTTTAAATTCCTAACAGTGCTGATGCACAGAAAAACCATGCTCCCATCTGTTTTGTATGGATGAAGGAAGAGTGTCTCCAGCAAGGAGAGACAGGCCATAATAAGAAATAGCATGACAGACAAGTTGTAGCAGCCTGCACTGCCTGAAGGAAGAGTAAACCTAAACCTCTCAGATTAGAGCACAAACCTAAGTAATTTCTTAAACAGGTGTTTTAAACTAATTCATTTGGAAGATTCAGTTTCACTTTAGTTTGTAATCTTCTTCAGGGGTGTGGTGTAGAAGAGCGTGTGATTATTTTTGTTTGGTGCCCTCTAACTTTTTAAGATTAATTACAATATACAAATACCACAAATAGAAATTGGAGAAAAAGTGTAAGAGACATTAGTGCCATTCAGAATGATGAACTCTCCCTTGAAAGAAGAGAATTTCATAATCATTTTATTTAAAGACAATAAGATCCTTCTGCATATTTTTGTGCTGACAGCTAACAGTTTTAGGGATGCGTAAAAAATCAGGGACCCAAAAGTTTTGGACCTCCTCTGCCTTCAGAACTATTGAGATAAAACATCTAACAAAATTCATACCTTATCCTTAGACTTACCAGAGACTACTCCATCGAAATACTATTACAGTGTTTATCGACCTAGTGTATCTTGGCGACTTGCAAGTCACTGATGATTAGAAACAACTCTGAGGTCAGAACTAAACTGGATCATGAATATCAAATTCAGGATTTCTACATTACACTCCAAGCTTGAAGGTGCAGTTATAGCTAATTTAAAAACAATCTGAGAACCTCAAAGATAAATACATGTGACTTGGGGATGATGCTTCTCACTTCAATGAAAAATGCTCAGATTGCTACCAAAAAAAGTCAAGAAGCAGCCAGCTTTATAGGAGACAAATATTAGAATTGCTGCTAACCTGGACTTTGATCTGTATTAGAAAATGCCATTTCAGACCTGACTACTTAGTAGTTAAATCAGTTCCTGATTTTTAATTCTGTAAGGAAATCTCATTTTGGAGCTGTTTTACACATCTCTGACCCTTGCAAACACTTTGATGCGAGAACTTTACATACCCAGAGCTCCCAATGTGCCTGCAAGTACTACTCACATGTTGCATATGAAGGACTGAGCATTTTTTCCTTTTTGGGTATCCTATCAACAACCCATAATATTCCTCTAAATTAACTCACTTTACTGTAAACAGTAGTACGACTTACTCTTTTATAATGAATTAAGCATTTTTTTCCTTTCACATTCTAAAGAAATGGCAAGAACTGAAGGTGCAGAAGGTGAATAAATACCAGTTTATAGGGTTTTTTTTTTTTTTTTTTATTGGGATGCCACAAATGTACTGAACTATCTTTTAAAAGGACATTTTCTCAGCTCAGTAAAAATACCTTAAGAGAACTACACTATCATCTAGGACTCTATAATATTATATCAAATATATTTTAGTTCTCTATTCAGTGTTTAAGCACTAGATTAGCCTTACTGCATTGTAGTAGGAAGTCAACTTTATGTTTTAATTGGATTTCTTTGTAAGAGGAGTCTTGACTTCTGCAAAATATCTCTTTAACAGTGTCTAATTAATGGCTATATAGCTAAATGCGTAATACTTTTTCCTCTTTGCTTCGATAAAAATTTGTGCTTTGCTCACAAGGCTTAAAAAGTTCAAACTTCATTCATACAAATATATCAAAATCACAGTATATAGCTATATATATATAAAAATATATATCTATATCAAAACTTTTTTACTGTGAGGGTGACTGAGCGCTGGCACAGGTTGCCCAGCGAGGTTGTGGAGTCTCCATCCTTGGAGATATTCAGAAGCCGTCTGGACATGGTCCTGGGCAACCAGCTCTAGGTGTCCCTGCTTGAGCACGGGATGGGACAAGATGACCTCCAGAGGTCTCTGCCAAGCTGAGCCAGTCTGTGATTCTGTATTTAGCAGGTACTACATAAAGCTGAGACTGAAGAAAATCTAGCATCATTAACACCGGGGGGGGAATTAAAAAAAAGTCTACAACTCTGGCTTTCTTGGCAGTCTTAAATAGCAATTACTTAACAGAAAGGTAAATGACAATAACTATGAAATATAAATTAACAAGTTTTCTGTTTGATTTTAATATCTACAGAGCTTGTGCACACTGGAGCTAGCATGACAAGTTAAAGGGTTACTGCATTTAGAAACCATCTATTTCTTTCTTATTTAATAGCTGTTACCATCACGTTTAGCTGCTGCTGCTCCTCCTGCAGATGGGAATTCATTGATATGATTAAATTTGATGGTATGATAATGTATGGTAATCGTGATTAATCAGAAGCCCACTAGCAAATGGAGGATGTTGGGTATTATGTCACCTGCATTTTAAACTGCATTCCCTCTATGCCAGCCTGACAATATTTGACAGCTGGAGGGATCTCATGCTGCATCTGCTTGCTACTACTTATAGATCTGATAAGAGAAAGTGCCCATCATTCCTTCACTATCTTAAGTGCTGTAATTATAGGGTTTTGCAGTCAAGTTGTGAAAAAAGTAAGTGTTAAAAACGAAAGCTTTTTGCTAGCTGCTGAACAAGCTCTGTCTCACATCTGCAAGGGTTATAATCTGAAAGAAATGTAATTTGATGCAGCAGTCTCATTCAAACATGATTTGCATGAAATGCTGTATAAAGCACTATCCAAGAAATGTCAATCAACACCACCTGATACCATGTATCCTGTTAAATGAAAACAAAATGCTTTCTACACTACCTGTGATCTGCCACTGCTACACAGTAATAGAGTGAAAATTTCATTTACTGTTACTCATTATAGTAAAGCCATAGCTAAAGCAGAATAATTGTGAGGAAGTGGGAGAATCATTTTTTCACAAGTGGCTTTTATTTCCATAAACAGTTTGTCTCCTACATACATACTGTTGCAAACATGTACGAGTTACTAAACATCAGTTTAAAACAACTGCCTGTACTCAGATGCAGGACTGTTTAAATTGTCCTTACTCTGAGTACTGGAGAATATGAGCCACGACCTTAGTAAAAGTTGCTAAAACCCTTATTCACTCGTAGCAACTCACGATTGAATTTGAAATGATGGAAAAAAATTTTACTCCCTATTTGCATTTCCCACAACAAACAGCAAACACTATTGCAAGGAGTTTTGTTTTCAAAAGCACCGCAAATTTCTGCTTCTACATACTGCAAGAGGTATTTACACAAAGGCACACCCACAGACCCAGGTACGTTGTAACATCCATTAAACTGACCCGAGTTTGCTAAAATGGTGGTGTAGTCTGATCCAAGTCAGTCCAAGGGCCATTTTGGGGAAAAAGCAGTAAATCGTATTCTAATGTATCTTTTATAATTAATTTGTATAGCACTAATACATTGTTTGTCTAAAAGAAATGTTTCAAGCAAGTGGCAATGAAGGACAGCGACCTCTGTTCTGAGCAACAACCAGGCACCTGTTTAAAAACCTCTCGCAGATTAAAGCATAAAAAAGTATTTAAAAGCAGCGTATGAATTTCAAACAACACTTGAAGGCTCAGAATTCGTCAAACTAGAGCTTTCAGAAATGGTGATAAAAACTGAATCAAGATTATCAACTGCCTTTCACAACATCCATTTAAGACAATACCTGATGTCCTGGAGATCAAGTGGAAGCATGTTGAATGGGAATATAAAGAAAGTTTACTAAGGTTTTTGCAGTTTGGGGGTGGGGGGGGGAATCAAGTATTCTTTTGGGATAAAGATGATTTTGAAAGGAAATTGTAAGTTAAGCTCCAAAACCAAATCACGTCAAAACCCTCTGGGAACTGAAAAGACATGTGATGTAGAATATTCACAAGGGCCTGAGGACAAGTTGCTCTACTGAAGTCTTATTTTTATACTGAATAAAACATAATTTATGTTACACAATTCAACTTTTTCAGACTTTAATTCAACAGTACCTGGAAGGTACCCAGTGCACTAAGGTGTCCTATCAGAGGAGAAAAGCTTTGTGCGTTAAAAAGCATCAAAGCCTTCCTGGAATAAATTAGTCAGGCAGACACTAAAAGTGCCAGTTCATCTTGTGCTTCGTGCCACTTCAGACTATTCCTGACTGCAGCTATGAAACTCAAGTTGACTAAAGTTAATAAAATGTGTCTGTGGGATGGACATCTGCCCAGCTCACACCACACCCAGGGTGTCAGGTTAAAGACAGGAGTTAAAGCGGAATTTATCCCAAGTCCCTGAAAATTCTCCTGGATAAAGATGCACAGCTACGTTAACAGGCTCTGCTCTCTTTGCAGCAGTTTCAGACGAGGATCCAGGGCAGAGACAGAGGGGGAATGGCCTCAGATCCGAGGAATTCCTCTCTTCTGCCTTGAGCAGTGTGAGGCAGGTTCTCCCCAACTTCCTCTTCACTCCAAATGCCCCACTCCAGCCCCAAATTTGGATGCTAGGGATACCTCACAATTTCTGGCTGAAGAACGTTGACAGTGAAAACACCTTCCCTCCGCCACACTCTATCCCAAAGTGGGCATAACAACACTCGTTCCACTTTTATATGTCCTTAAAATATTGCACATGTGCCACATATGAGTATTACTTCAGTGTTCATTAAGTTAAATAAATTATGTTTGAAGCAAAAAGTCTTTATAAATTTTTCTTCAGGCAAACATTGAAATATTTCAGACACAGAATGTGCTGGTGGACTCGCATAAGGGATGAAAAGATCTGGACCATCAACTTAGCTCCTAGTTTCATATTAAGTCATGATGTGCCCTCTACAATAGTTAGCAGCAGCCTAGATATAAAGTGTTTAGAAACACCTCTTCCATTTTCTATTTCTTCTTCCCTTGTTTTACCCCATCCTGCTTCACAGAACACAGGAATTGAAAGAGAAATTAGCCCAGATAACAAACACCAGAGGACAGGAACCACAATGGTCCCTCTTGTGTAACAAGAAAAACCACAGGCTCCGTACCTGCACTGGGGCATCCACAAGAATTAATAATTTGGTCAGAAAACATGCGAAAAGTTCAGAAGACCCATACAACCAGTTTATGAATAAAGTCTTCTGTCACCTTCCTTCAGTCCCCAAAGTAGACCGTTATTTGTGAAACACCAACTGTGACACTGAGACAGGAACTCAGAAAAAGGCATCTTAACCACTTCAAAGCAAAGGCAGATGATAAAGCAACACCTTCAGAAGGGCTCTGCCAAAGAGGTTAGCTTAATCTGTTCCTTAAACAGTTTAAAGAAAACACACAGCTGGCACTTGCACAGTTCCACGTTAATTCAAATACTTGGAAAAATATCAGCATCAACTATGCTCGAAGATTGGATTACTATCAACTACAGCCACCTGAAGAGTACTGTGCAATTTAGACAAGCATAGAAGCCTTCACAGAACTCGGGTCTTTAACTCCCAGTTACCACAAGTTCACCACGTTTCTCAGCTGTAACATGCCTCAGATCCACTATTTATTCAGTCCTAACCAGTTGAATATAGCTCTCAAACATCAGTCACACTAAGTCACCTTGAATGCTTACAGAATAAGAGATAGACAACTTCCTTGCTTGATTCAAGATTACTGTAAATGTTAAAATAACTCTAAGGAGGGAACACATGCATTCCATTATGTCCTTTCTAGTACTTCCTCTCTAAACATTTCAGGAGTTAAGCTTTAAGTAAGAAATAATTGAACGATGAGCCCTATCCTGAAATACTAAAATTTAGATTCAAGGTTAAGTGAATTTAATCAGTCCCAACTCCAAGCAGGTTCAATCCTGATCAACACTACCCTGATTTAGTACTACATTATTTCTTATAATTTAGAACTCACACCAATATGCTAACACATTCATTACAACTTTGTTCAACTCTTCAATTACATCGTTCTGCAAAAGGCTGTAAGAATTAACCATTACATGGTTACAAGTCACTTCATTAGCCCTAAATTAATAACACCTGGTTTCCAATGGATTTACAACTTGCAATTGATTAGCTCTGACTGAAGATCTTCCCATGTTCGGAGCACACACAGGCTCTCTGTGCTRAGGGGTTTTTCTCCTAAATAAGATAGGAACTCAGAGGCAATTTTTCCTTCAGTTAGGGCACCAGCCACTTTTAGGTCTCTCCCTTGCAAGAATTTCATTACCTTTAATGTTTCCACCTCTGCCACCAATCAAAATAAACCACTCAGTTCAAAGTTAAAGGGGAAAGCAGGCTACAAATATTTGTTTCTAAAAAACTGTGGGGTTAGAATTAAAGCAATCAGAAAAATCAGTTGACTATTATCCTTTGATTAGGCAATCCTAAAACCAAGAGCAAATTCAAGTTATTACATATCCAGAGATTCTTTCTACAGTAAGGAAAAAGATGAATGAACTATAGTCTGGAATACTTCTTTGATCTTTTTCAAATGGCTTGTCAAAGTTGTCTRACCATTGCTATATTGCTATAAGTCAACATTTATACATAAACAAGTGATTATAATGGCACAAAAGTATCTGACATGTAACAGAGCAAAAAAGGTAGTTCTGCAAGATAAAACGTTCAAGTCAGAAAGTAAATTTGTCTTCAGCTCAAGAGCTAACATACTATATTTAATAAAACAAACATGAGATATGTACACAGTGACACTTAATTCCTAATCCTAATATGACTGATAACCTATGCAAAATTTATAAAGTACTTCATAAGGGAAGTCCATATTATACCCATTTAGTAACTCAGTGAGTCATGGGAAGATTAAGTAACTTTCTCAGGGTCATATAGCAGGTTACTCGCTGAAGTAGGAAAAAAAAAAAAAAAACCAAACACCACACTCAGGGCAACCAAATCACAGTACTGGGTCCTCTTAGTTAAGCTAGCCCTCCTCCTCTTTATGAAAAAAGAATTACACTGACTCTTTGCTAGTGCATTGCTTACATAAAAAGGCAGCAAGCAGTGAAGTATTTTCCTTCAGGCAAAAGGACCAAGAGTCCTACCAAAAATGTTCTATCTATTTTATTCCCTTTTAAAAAACTGTTGCATGCAAGATTAGCTAGGTTTGCAGTACTTCTCAACTTGCAAAACCAAAAGTGAACAGAATTAAAATCTCATTTCACAGTCAATTTAAAAAAAATTAATTTCCAATTTTTCTACACTGATGGAAACACACTTCAAAGATGTCAATTACAATGCCTTTACAGATATTCCTTGTCCTCCAATTTCTTTTCCATCCCAAATTGTGTTTATTGGCAAAGCAACTTACTGTCAAAGGAAAACAAATGCAAGATACTTGTTTTCATAAAAAACAATTAGAATGACTTTTAAAATGTTAATAAGGTCTCCACATAATACTAAAGGCTGCTGAAGAAAACTATTTCCTCTGAAAACCGCAATATTTTTAAATAGAAAAATATCTCTGGTTAAAGTGTTGATGATGAAATTATATAACATGAATTTACTTAATGAAACTGTGGTTTTACTGCTTAACCTCTTTATACTTCACAGAAGAAACATGGCAATTTAAAAACTCAGTTACTGTACAAAATACGGACGTCACAATTCCTCAGCTAGATGTCCTGTATGAAAAATATTCTGCATCAAAAACAACCAGGTATGCACATGGCAATCAAAAGTCACAGCAGGTTTCTGAAACCTGCTTCTTTCAAACACATCTGATCTCTATGCAAGTAATTTACTGTGTGATACTACACAGATGTTCACAAACATCTACTTTCCTCCTTCAACATTGCACACATTAACAGAGGATAATTTTTGTGTGTTTTACACATTTGGGAAACATAATATATGGGTCTTTATTTGAAAATATTTAAGGCAATATTGCCCAAACTATTTATTCTTTTGCTTATTTTGATACTCTGCAAACCACTTGAATTAAAAATTTAGGACAACAAAATTGTGAAACGATGAGAAAAGGTCTAGAAATATGCACTTTCTCCATGCACAGAACTAAAAAAAAAATATCAAGTGAAATTAGCCTAGTGAAGCAGCAAGGTGCCTTATTTATTTTGGAAGTTAGAAACATATGAGAAAGCAAGGTCATGCAATGCCATTCCTATTTTTTATATAAAAATATGAGGGCATTTAAATGCCTGAAGTAATGATAAAATGAAATTTTGCTGATTTTTACAATAAAAAAAAAAATATACTGCTTTTTAAGCTTAGGGATTATTTCAAATAGCCTTTTATTATATCAAATAAAATAAGGATTCTATTTATACAGAAAGAGTCAAGTAATAAAATGAAGCCCATATTCCTTAAGACAAGATGCATTCATGTCTCTCCCACTGGAGAGACTGGTTCAACAATTTTACAGTTAAACAGAATTAATTCTACTCTCAAAAATCCATTGACCTTAAGCTTTTAACAAACATTTTCAACTGCAGAGTGTATTGTCAATATTTACAAATCCTTAAAATTATATTTCACTAGAACAGCTTTTATTTGCTATATTAATATTTCCGTGCAAATGTATGCTTATCCATATCAGAGAAGAAGAAACAGCTGCTACTCACAGGAAATCTCTGGGGTCCTACAGCAGGTCTTGGCTGGGCTGGAACTGGCAGCAAGGGCACTGAAACAAGAAGCACCTTTTAACACCATTTGTTTTACCTAACAGTTGTTGCTGTTATTTCCAAAAGCAGTTGCGATAAGAAGCCATGATTAAAATCTGCTACGTTTACCCTCACATGTCACAGTTCCTACAATTAACTTTAAGCAACCATTCCCTGCCCCGCAACATGCAACAGGGCAATTAGGATTCTCCTAGTTAATCCACATAATTTAATTCTGCATTTTCCAGAATTAAATTGCTCCTTGTTGCAGGAAGGAAAACTAGAATACTTACTCAGCCAAAGACATCTCTTAGACAAAGCTGACAGATACTCTAACGATAATTTCATGTTTCAAATAGAAGGATACATGATTAATTTGCCTTTTCAACGTCATACCCCTCAAGATTTCCTAGGTATCTCTCAGTCTCACCACCAACCTCCCACAACAAGCATGGGCACGAGAGGCTCTATCTGGTATCAATTACTGTTCATAGGAGGGTAAAATGAGGCAGACAGTGGCAATTAACAGTAAGCAAAACCTACTTAATCTGGCCTTGCCACCGTAATGGTATACGCAACTGTGATCACGGTGCTGATCTCAGCTGAAAGACTGCTATTTCATAAAGAAACACCAAGAAGAATTAGGAGACCCTCTTCCTGAAAAATAACCTCCAAAATCAGGATTTCAGGGGCATTAACCTGGATGACTCGTCCATACAACTGCATTTCAAAAGACTAGTCACAAAAAGAATTTCCCAAAATACTCACTTAGTATTATGGCATAACGCACAAAAGTATCTACTGCTGGATCACCTTGGGGACTGAATCTATATTTGAATCCCCAGTACAAAGTGTAGTGACAGATTTCCCATTTTCCAGTGCAGTTTTTTTCCTTGTTGAGTTGTCTAAGTGTTAAGAGTACAAATGTTCAATGTTAAACAGAAGGCCTAGAGAAGTTAAATGATTTCAAACAGCACTGAACGTGTTTGCTCATTTACTAAAAACTTTTAGTAAGTTTATTTTTCTTCAATTTGTTTTTAGCATTTCTGAAAGTGACAGCGTTAAATATCGACTTTGTAGACAACTACTGTATTACACTTCAGAGCAGGAAAGATGTTAAGAAACACACCCAATGCCTCCCTTAAACTAGCTGCATTTCCCAACATAGAGTTTAATAAGATGCCTCAAAAATCCCTTTTTCCTTGGTAACTGAGGCAGAACAACTAATGCATTAGTGGTTATTTTTAGTTCATGTCCATGTCTGGCTTCTATCCACTTTTGTTAAGTACTTGTGGTTTACTAGTTCAGGAACTGATGGGGTAAACTAATTGCACCAGTCTTTCAGCGCCGAAGGACTACRTGCAAACTTTGTATCAGGTTACACGAGAAAGTTAGTTGAATAGTCTCATCTTGGCTTCTAACGAACATCTGTCGATATCAAACAGCCATGGCCACCTGGAAAAAACTTGACAGGGTGCTCTTGACAGACCTAGGACTAAAATAGCTCAGGTATTACAGGTCAGAGAGGCACTGAGAAAAATTGCATAAGGTGGGAAACGTAGAGAAATGTCAACTGAACAGGGCACTCATGTCTATTTCAGTGTCCTGCCTCTGGCAATAACATATAGATATATATATATTTATATATTTTAACCAAATGAATTTAATACTCATGAAAGATAGTTCAAACTCTGTGCCCTTTCAATCCTTGGACACTTGCTGAAGCAGCAAAGGAGTCTCAAATAAGCATTCATTTTCCTGATGTCAAGTCTTCCATAGGTTTGAAAAGTGTTTCAAAAATAATACACAGCATGTTGTTAGACACTATTTTAAGAAGATTAAATTGCTTCTGGCTGTAAATTCCAATGCTATACCTGAAAAGATGAGGAAGCAATTCCCATATTGATTATTTAGGAGAATTATAATGTACTTTTTCCCAAGACACCAAACAGTTTTTAAAAGGTAAATGGCATACTAACCTACCAAGCTGCCATAAATTGCTCATTAGTTCATGTCAATTTTGGCAGCACTACAGTACCCTTGAAATAGTTATTTGTGGTATAAACATTAAGGGGAAAAAACTCATTGCCTATTATCACATGTTGAATTAGTATTTCATAGTACATCTATGTACAGCCCTCCAGCATTTGTAAATTGATCATACTCAACTTCGGACATGCATTCAGCCAAAAATTACTACTTACAACTCAAAACTAATTTACAGAATAGGACACAAAGAAAAGAGAAAACTTTATGACAAGCAAGCAACTAAAAGACATGGGATTCAAATGCCACAAAAGGCACAACTGAACACCAACTGAACAGTATCTGCAGCAGGTATGCACAGAGGCTCACATAACCATTTTAGGTGTTTTGATAGACTGAGTCCTTCTTAATCATTTATGAAGCTTCAAAGGCTAAAAATAGTAGAAATTGGTTTGAAACAAAACTGACTTGAAAGTTTTTATTTTTTTGAACCAAGATTCAAGGCTGGGCAGGGAGATGGTGGCCACTGTAAGAGACTTGCCTTTGAGACATCAAAGGAATAAGCCAATGATAGGATTCTTCAAGAGTGCTTCAACTCACTTTCAGGCTGAAGTAGCTGGCTACTAGAGCTCTTACACATGCTATTTTATTCACATGAAAATTTCATAACAATTTACAGGAGGTTTGAGTCTATTTTAGAAAATAGTGATATACTCGACGCATTTCAAGACTAACTCAAACCAAAAAGATGTTGAGAAAGTATATTTCTATGATTTGCAGTTAGAAAAAGTGTCCCTGGTGCTGACAATTAGAAGTATGGGAGCTTAATCCTGCCATAAAATTAGAGAGGAAAAAAATGCCAGTCTACACTAAAACATGACAGCACACCATTCAAATTACCAGAACCTAAGTGTGCGTATCATGCACTTCCAGACATGGCATTTTTAACTTCCAGGCATCACATTTTCAACAACAGAATTCCCACAAACTTTGCACCTATCTGACTGTATTCTCCAATGTGTAAAAACCCTCATGTATCTGGAAATATATTCAGCCAAGAAGGGGCAGGACATCATCAAGAACATGAAGTCAATCTGATCTTTCATACTTCCCGTTACCCTGAAATAAGTGATGCTGCATGTGAAACACATCCTAATGTTGTCAACTACCAGTCTCTGCCTACTGGGGCCTCAAGCAGACAGATTAAACTGAGGAGGACTTTTTAAGAGGAAGTTTAGAACAGCTCTCCCTACACTGGTATTTCTGTCTACCATTTGCCTGCAGTGACTGCTTAAAAATTCATCTTAATATGCAAATGCCATTGCAGATTTTAGAATTATGCTCATCTTCCCTGAAGAAGACTACTGATTTCCTACACATTTTCCTTAGGTGTGCAAATGTATACTTTCATGTAACATAATTGTACTGCTGCAGACTAAGAGACTGAGATGGCCACTGCTCTCAGACACTGCAGAAGACTCAGCTTCCCATACATGCTCTCTAATCAAGAAGATTAAAATTCTACAGTGATTTAAAAGATCGCATTTAATAGTATGCTGCACACCTATTAGCAGAAATATTCAGTAGTCTTGCCGAGGATTCCTTCAGTAAAATGGACAGTACAAAGGTATTTCATATGAACCAGCTTCCATCAATACACATAGCAAAGATCTTCCTCACTGAAATACAGGTCTTACACCATTCAAAAACGGATCACTCATTCTCCAGGGCTCCTCATTCTGAGAGGACGACTAGACTTTTACCAGTCAAGAAATGAATGTGCACACAAAGTCAGCAGGTAAAAAAGATCTAAAAAAAAAAAAAAAAAAAAAAAAAAAAAAAAAAAAAAAAAAAAAAAAAAAGACTACAAATCCAATATTGAAGATCTCCTAACATGCAGGAGGTACACAACTTTGATAAAATGAGGATCGGCAAGTAAAGACAGAAAAAAAGACTATGCCCAAGATAAAGCAAGGCCCCTGGAATACCCACAGTGCCACAAATGTAGTGGGAAGGCTGAGACAAGCCTGAAGCCACCTGATACTGTGAAAAAAACTCAGACAAAAGAAAGAAGATACACTGGTATACTTTTGACGTTAGGCAAAAGCAAAAATCCTCAGTAGCCATTGCTGGCATTAGGAGGAAACTTGTTCACCTAGATGCAGAAGATTTGCTGACTGTTTCACAGGGGGAGAGAGGAAAGGCATCTACAATAGACTAAAAACAATTTTTGCTTTTCACAAAACAAGAACTGTCGCTTTGGAAATGTTAGGAAAATGCACAGAAGGCACAAATCCAAGACTAAAGGACCTTTTGGACTGCTTCCAGATAATCTGTCCTGATGCATAATTTGGTGGGAAGCACTGATTTCATTAGACAGGAAAAAGTGAAATAATCTCTGTAACGCAGCTACTATGAAGCCATCTGTGAGAAGCCTAACAGATCTCTATCAACTGGCAATATCCTACCCTGCCAAATTCCTACCTTTCATTGGTCAAATGAAGCAAAGATAGCACTGGCTTGGAGTTCTGGGACTTGAAGGGGGAAAAAGTACAGAAAACCTAATGGTAAATATATATGTATTTCTTTACTTTGTCTAGTCCCAACAGAATCACAAAGCAGAGCTATATAGGTGTCTTTTTGTTCATCCTTTTAGGGATTAAACACTTCCCAAATAAGTAGTACTGTTAACAGCTCTGCTGAGAGCTGCCCTAAAAAGTGAAGCCCAAAGAGTGCTTGTGTTAAGTTATGGAAAAAGCGTACTTGCAGGCTGCAAATCAATCACAAATGTGGCACTGAAAGGAGAACTGAGGGCATGTATCTTGTCAAGTAAGGATAGCAGCTGGTACCTTTCACAGAGCAATTACAGTGCAAGGAGTGCCTTAGTGTACTCTCACTGAAATAGGTGGGTGGTCATTCTGTGAATGCTTGGCTGAAGCTGGAATGATGTGGGAAATTATAAACTGCAGTACTTACCTAGTTTTGAAAACTGACACTTGATACTTTTAAAAAGCACATTCTCTTTTCAGTTTCCATTTTTACTGCTCTTTGCAGGCTTTACAGTAGAGTAACAAAGACGATAAAGAAGTTGAAAAGGCTTTACTATTTCAGCTGGCCACAGTCCAACAGCATTATGTCTTACTTTAGGCAAAACATTTGTTTCAAGCTCATGGAAAAAAAATATCAGCCTGAAGCACATTTCCATGAAGTGATAAACAAACAAATTGTTGCATCCCTGGCAAAGAACAAGATGAGTCACACTCACATGACTGGGAAGGTGTTCAGAAAGCTCACCTTGTACAGGCGTCACTACTGTCCCCTTGAAATGTGGATTTATGTGTATGTTCTTCGGTTGCTGAGGTGTCACTGGAGGGGGAGTCATCATTATTCTAGGCGTTTCTATCTGAGGGGGCATATGTAGCCCTGGAGGAGGAGAAGAATGATGCTGATGCTGTAAAGGAAGCAGAGATTGTAACTGTTGCTGCTGCTGCTGCTGCTGTTGCTGCTGCTGCTGTTGCTGCTGTTGCTGCTGCTGCTGTTGGTGCTGCTGGAACAGACTCCTAGCAGGTTGCTGGTGTGTTGGAATTAACCTCTGTGAATGAGTCTAAAGTCAGACAAAAGAATAAAGTCAATAGGCTTTAAAGTTAAAATATCCTGACATAAACCAGCACAAAACCAAGACACCTTTGGAGAACAATTAAGGCCAAATATGAACAGAAAAACTTCTTTCCCATATCATCAACTGGAACTGTTAAGAACCATCAGCACAGGAAAGCAAAGGAACAATCAAAGACATTCATGTGAAGGAGAGGACGGCAAAGAGCAAGGAAGGACACAGGGAATGCAGACATTCATTCACTTATTTTTAACAGTGAAACTGTCTAGTTTCGTATGTAGAGTTCTGCATATGTCACTGGAAACTGTCATCAACTGCAATAAGGTATATGTGATGATGACTAGAAATCTGAGTCCTAGTATCAAAACAAATCCACTAACTTTTGTCTCATGTATAGAAGAGCCTCTCTGAGAAAACAGACCTAACAGTAGCGACAAAAGTCAAAATACAAATTAAGCTAGATTCTTAAGATATCGGTGCAGCCCACCTATCCATACTGCTTAAAGAAAAAACTACTTTAAAGATACCTTTCAAAGGTACCTTCCGTAACATAAAAGAAAGTCTCTTGCTGCTCAACACTCTCAAACACAAATGGCCAAAATAGTTATAATTAAAAAAAAACAACCAAAAAAAACCAAAACTATCATGTTTCTCTTCAGAGACATTCTTCTGCTTCTGAACTCACTGATATTAGGTATCAGTCCTAGCCCAGTAACTTCCAAATGGTGTGCAAGAAGAGTCCCAAACAGGCAACCTTTTAGTAACAAAGATGCGACACATCATTTTTTTTCAGCCATATACATAAAGCAAAGCAGCTACAAAGTATGCACAAGAAGAAGATACTGTGATGGGCACAATATGTTTACAACATTTAAGATCAAAATAACTWGCAAAGACTGCAGCAATACAGAAGAAAAATTATTCCACCTTCACTGTTTTAAAAGCATGAAATATTCTACTGCAGGGTGCTCAACTGCTGAGATATCCACCGACTCCTGCTAGTGATCAGCACCTAGAGTTACTGCTGTTGGAAAAAATCCCCTTTGTTTAATACAGATGACCTTGTCCTGCAAAGACATACACAGGCTTTGTTCTACAATCTCAGCTTCCAGTACATTTTGTGACAGTTAACAAAAATAAGCATGGGCTACCTCTTGATCACACACTTACTGGGGTTTTTTTTTGGATGGAAAAAGTAACATCTTACAGTTTGTGATACAAAGCGCAGGGTGAAAAACAGAGTAACAAAGCTAAATTTCATGTGAAATCCCAAGATACTAATTTATCTAGTGGTGATTACCTTCCTAGGGTTTTATTTGCCTCCATAGTAGCATGGTAGGTATACAAATAGATTTTTTTAGAAGTACCAGCAAAAATATTAGTTTGACGAAAAACAAGAAATATTTTACAGAATCGTATTTTTTCAAACTAAATTACTATTGATAATGTGGGACTGAACATGTTTCCATGTTGCATGTAGACGACTTCTCAGAGGAATTAACTTCTTCCTCCATCCTTACGCAAAGCAGTAGGTAAGCCTGATTGCATTGTATGAGTTGAAATCCACTTTTCATTTGGAGGCCTTGAGATTCCTCAAGTTGAGGCTGGCAATAGGACTAAGCACATATTTTCACAACCACCACGTTACGCAAAGCCCATCTTGCCTAACAGTGCCCTGAAAGAGCAAGAAGTGTACGTTGGAATATATATTCCACCTTCGTAAAGATTCACAATTTAGAATGCATTTCTCCATAATTTCCTGAAAGTATGTTAAAAGAATACTAAGGATTAAAAGGTACCATTGTTGATGGCTGGTTTGGCAGCAGTGCAGGCCTGTGATCCTTCATTCTTCCCCTATCATTATTGTCTCTCCTTTGTTCTCCCATTCCATGGCACATAACCGAGCCTCCTCTTCGCCCTCCTCTCCTTGAGCCATACCGTCCCTGTTTAAGCTGCCTTTCCCTCTCTTCAAATTCAAGTAATGCTGCTTTGGCTTCTGCAGAAAGTTCTGTTAAAAGAGAGAGACGGGAAAAAAAAAAATTTTAGCTTCGTGCTGAAAAGATGGAAAATACAATGGAAAAAAAACATTGCTAGAACTAAGGAAGCATCCCTGCAACTAACATAAAATTTGCAGGCACTTTGATCTCCTTTAGGTGGCATGTTAACATTTCACTAAAGACATCTTTAAAAGGAAAAAGCACAGATACTGGTGTCTGTTGCACAGTCAAAAAGCAGCAGGTAAATGAAACAAACATGAACAAAAAGGTTTGGGTTGTTTTTAAATGCTATTGAAGTTCGCCTCACACTGTAAGAGGAGGCTGTGGCTCCTCTCACATTTGTGTTTTCCTAAACAACATCTCACTTATCTGCAGAAATGTCAGGCAGCACAACGAAACCCGCAGTAAACTTTACAGTAAAGGCTATGTTGAGTCTTCCATATAAAGGGATTTCATCCACCAGATTCTTTTGCTCATTGGCCTGTTCCAAAGAAGGACTTTCTGGTCGCTGAAGTGTTTTTGCAGTATGTAATTACTTAATATTTTATTTATTGTATGTTGTTGAAGAACCAACTGTACTTACAGAGAGCACACTTCAAAATCTGTGCTCAGCTCAAGTCAAATACATGGCCACTGATAACTTCCACTCAACTCACGTGACAGGTAAACACCAGACAACAGACGGTACTCAACAAAGACTGCCAAATTTGCTTGAAACCTGGGACAATGCTGATAACATTAAGAGAAAACCATGCAGTAACAGGCCCAGGTAATCAAATTACTTGGAAATATAGAGAAAGTCTACAACAAACTTCAGGAAACACACTGTGACAGCATGAGCAGTGCCACTCACCAGGTTTCAGTTACTTAGGGGGGATAAACTTTAACCCAAACATGCAGCTGAGGATTTTGCCATGTGCCAGTCAGATCCCTTGTTACCTCTAAAATTGACTTCTGCCTCTAACAGGGAAAAATTAAACTACGCTACAAGAAACACATTCCTGACAAATAAAAACATATTTTGAATTCATATAAATGGCAATTAGTGCAAGAATTCCATTTTTTCATTTAAAAAGTCTGCTCTTAATGTTAAAGGAGACTGGGTACAGGGACCACTTTTCAGGACAGTGGTTTTACTTGCTAATACTACACATAATGGCTATAATAGCTGAAGGTCAGAAAAATAGTTTGTATCTGGCAGCTGAGACGCTACTACAACGTCTCCACATCACTACACATCCTCCATCAAGAATAGCTAAAGCAATTAGAAAACTATTAAAATTTCTTCCGAGTCTAATAGCCAAAGCTACTTAAACCACCATCTTAAGCATCTTCATAAGTAATCTCAATTAGTCTTTGAAGTTGAGGATTGACAGAAGGGCAGAAAAGGGTGAGCGCCATGCATTCCCACTAGGGCAGTTGTTCTTACTTGGCTACAAAAACTTCCTGCACAACTGAGCTGCAAAGACTGTAAATTTGCATGTCCCAGTTTTCAGAGGTATTCAGCACCTCCAGAAAGCAGGGGCTTTTTGATTTAAAAAACAAAAAAAAGAAAGTTTAGAACTTGCTGAGTGTCTAAGAACACAGCAAACGTGACAGACTCCTAAAAGCTCAGGATCTGCCATATAGTTTCCTATTTCATTTCTGCATGTTGGTGATGAGACAAGTGTCTCTACCTCCTTTTCCCTCCCCTCTCTGACACCACAATTAAGCGGCATAAAGCCTTAATTTACAGTCACACCAGATATTCTTATGAAATGCTACCTTTGCCCTAGCACCTGCCTTAAGAGACTGGCAGAGCCCAAGACAATCAGGCTTTATCAGGAAAGTCTCAGCATGCTTAGAAAGGGGCAAGGAATCACACTCCCTCAAGTCTTAGTATGGTATTAGATGTGCACACTATAGACTTCTGAGGAAAATTAAGACAAATGTGCTCTTGTCCAAAGCAATCAAAAGCATTAGATGCGACTAAAACAACCACCTTATCCATCTTTAGCTGTCAGGGATGAAAAAAGCTGGTTTAATGGGAAAAACAGAGCTCTGAATTCAAGCCTCCTTCCTGTCCACACCTGAAGCAAGTTCAGTTTCTTCACAGGCTTGCAAGTGCGAAAGGGCTAACATGGGCTTTTAGTCAGTCTGCAGGAAAGAAAGACCACTAGCTCCCATATACTTATGGGAAGAAATGGTGCCAATTACACTGCAAAGCAACAGCTCTCCTCCCATTAACCAGAGAGGATCCAAATCCTGCAGGGCATACTGGGCATGCTGCTAGCTGGAAAGTTTTCTTCCC
>JAYKAV010001112.1:1455856-1531089 GCA_035582835.1 Phoebastria nigripes | reverse complement strand
ATAGGACAGGCAGGGCAATTTTTCTGCCATCTTCCACACTACAACCCTGAACTCAGCAAAGTAGTTTGGAAAGCAAAGTTCAGTCATTGCAACAAGTACCTACCGCTGATATTCATTCAAGTTGGTAAGAAGCTATTTCCTATTAAACAGATTAGAAGTCACACGTGAGGAAAGCAATTCTCAATGAACCTGGGAATAGAGCTAGGCTTCCTACAAGGCAAGATCATGTCTGAGTCTCTCAGCCTCTTGAGCACATATCTAAGGACACTGAATAGAAACAACTTTAGAAGAAAGAATGGGCTGCTCCAAACAAAATGACTTCAGAGGGCTGTGTTGATTAGGCTTGGGGAAGGGATAACAGCATCCAGGGCAAAGACAGTCCTGATGATCTTCGATGTGCAGGTACTTTTCACTCTCTTTAAAATGAAAACTAATAAATTGTTTCCCTACTCACTTTACACAAAAGTTCTCAAACTTTAAAGGCTGTGTCTTTAAAGGCACAGTCCACATATTCAGTTTTTCAGCCAGAAAAGTGAAACTGTGTGTAACACTGACCTTGGAAAAAATATCCCAACCAAAACAAAAACGCCCATGAATTCACTGCAGCAAGCATCATTACATTCATACCACATCTATGACCACAGAAGTACAATATAACCATTTGGTTTTTAAACAAAAAAAAAAAAAGTAAGATTACATTAACATGAAGTGTAGTTCCCCCACAACATGCCACCGAAGGCAACAGTGTCCCACCTGTGAAGAATTTTGCTTACACACAAAACTGCAGGTTCAGAGCCTCAGAGACAGACTGCAAAAGTGAAGACTCATGCAGTGAACTAAACTCATTAATACCTCAAGTGCTTTATATTGCTATCAGTCACCATGCAGCAAAATATACAGTCAGCTCAATTATTAGGTGAGCTGTTTATCAAATTTGAGAGCATTGTGCCACACGTACAGAGATCAAGGAGAAGAGATCGTGTGGAAGACAGTTTTGCAGGGAGGGGAGCAAGTAAAATACTCCCTGTCTTCCCTGAAAGCAAGATCAAACTGCGAACTAGAAAAGAGGTGATGAGCAGAGGAAAGAGATCCTCTTTCCCTCCCTAGACTCTTCCAAAGCACAGCCAGGTATTCACATGAAAAGGCCCGCTGCTTCCCCCGGCTAAGAGCTTGTGTGCGTTGTGACCAAGACACACTGAGCCAGGGTGGATGCTGCCATGCCCCCTAGACAGTGTGTGCAGGCTGCTGCAGCACACGGCTACCGGCTCCTGCCTACACCAACCCTGAGCACAGGCCTCTGGGGCTACATCTGCCTTGGGTGGCTCCCTGAGAGCAACGGCATTTCAAATCCCCAGGTTTGAGAGAATCACAGAATCCCTATTATCCTGGATAATGCAGAGATTTACAACATAAATCACATTCCAGAACAGCTATATAAAAAAAAAAAATACATATGCATTTACATATATATGCAATCTAAATTGAGAGAGCTAGCAAATGTTCTCCTTTATTTTAACTTTTTTTCTCCCCGTCATCCAGACTTGCAACCTGATTATACTATGTGCTTCTGCACACGGTGCAACAGGACAACATTGAAACCATTCATTTTAATTTTCTAGTCTTGCCTGAAATCTCAGCCACTAGTTATCAGCGTGAACATGAGCCAACTAAGCAGGACATAACAAAAAGTACTACCACATCCAATAACCTTTGTTATCACTTTGCAAATGGCTCTGCATAAGTGTAGGGTTTTGTTTTGTTTTTTAAATTAGGTACAGATAGAATACTTTAGTTTGGTGATGCCAAACAAAGCCATTTTTCTTCACATTCCTTAACGGGTAACTAAATCCAGAGCATAATGACAATTCCAACTCTGGGAAGACTTCAACTACATGCACTGAAAGTAGCAAAATATTTCTCATCAAAGATGATAAACTCAGTATCTCTAGAAATCAATTGCATAGTTGTCCTACAACACCTCTCCTTTAAACTTTTCAAAACCACTACTTACGTTATCTTGGATAAAGAAATGTTTAAGAAAGATCTCAGCTACATTCAGGAGAATACTCTATATTTTTACATATTTTTACCAGCACACACTTATTCTCATCTTGACTGTACAGTTCTCTCACACACAGTTAATGCAGTGAATCAGCAATTATTTTTCTAGTGTCTCTAAGTGTCAAGATTAATTTCACTATTGCTGGTAATAAAATGGTTTCAAATGACATCTTTAATCAGCAAGTAAGAATGCACTCCTCCAATAGAGACAAGCTGTCACAAAAGGTCACCAAAATGTGACAGGATGGAAATTACGTTTGTAACTTCAACTGAAATGTTAATTCCTCTTTAGGTGTTTTCTCAACTATGTTCAGATTTTAAAGTAAGGAGATGTAGATCTGCAATGAAGTTTCATTCTTAAACCAGTAGCATCTGTAAAAATTTCCTCTATAATCTCAAAAGCAAGCAGATATTTATATGCAAACAACAAGTATTTTTTGCTGTTTAACTTTCCACCACATGGTCAATCATTTGGTCTCTTTATCAACAAATTAACATGAAAAACTACTACGAATAGAAACCATTTCATAACAGCAAGATTGTATTTTTGCCAAAGATTAGCTTCAAAAAAACCTCTTTAGTTTATAGATTCATCCACATTTACATCACCTTTTCCTTACATCTCAGAGCTACATCCCAAATCACTTAAAATTATACTTAAAAAATAAGTCTAATTCGAATCACAATTCCTTTAACAGTCAAGCTCCACTACAGGTTTTCTCCTCTTTGGCTGGTCTTGTCTTTACATTAGAGTAAATCCACAGATATCCGAAAATGCATGCAATTGTTATTTACCCTGCAATTATGTGCACAGATTTAGCTATTTCAGTGCACTCTTATTCTTAAAATATTCTGTTTTGTAAAGCCACCAGCACCTTTTGTATAAATAAGATATGGTCTGTATGTGGTATGTAGAAATATGGTCTTATGGTTGAAAACACATTTGGAATGCACCTCAGCTAAAATATCCCTTGCCCATATAGACTCCTCTGTGCCTCTAAAGGGTTCCCTTCGGTCTTCTTCTAATCAGAATCAATTCCTGATTATTAAAACAATGCTGAGTAAAGGCCCTTAATACACACTTTGCCTCAAAATGCAAGTAAGAGCAGCTATTTGCTAAATACGAACAACAGATGAGAAAGATCTTGATTCAAAATCAGGCACTGACGTCTCACTCACAGCATGACATGGCCTACATGAATACCACTGTGAAAGTCTGGTTCAGCCTTTRCAGCTGACTCCTTGCTGCTCACGAACAAGCCTTCTTAGCCACAACACCTTTGTTACACAATTAAGGCTTCTCAATTTTTGCAGGCATAGTAAAAGCCCAAATTCCTTGCAACTGAATTAAAGAATTAGGTGGCTATACAACTCAAGAGAAAAATCCTTAGAACTAACATCCTTTGCAAGGCAAGGCTTTTAAGGTAAGAGGAAAATTTCATCAGGATGAGTTCTGGCAATTTAGGTATGTGTTCTGGGAACGTAATTCCAAAATGCCCTGTTGGACCAAAGACACTGACTCATCTGGGAAGAAAGCAGAAGCACCCAGCTACCAAGCTCACACTGCGTGGCACCCATCTTAAAGCAATCCTGTGTAAAGAATTCATCCCCACAGTCTGGCAAAACTTGAAGTATCATCAAAAAATACATCTTCCCCCAGTGGTATCTGACAATTAGCCAACAGTATCTGACAATTTGCCTTCATCACCAGTTCACCTCTCTTGCATATCTTGGTTCTCTTCAAAAGATCAGGGCTTTTTCTCCATAGTTTGAACTGATATTTTGGTTCACTAGCAAAACTATGAGAATGGTACACCTTTCTGAAAGCAAAACTTAATTTCTGCCCATCTGCCTAATATCACCTTTTTAATTTGACTTTTTATTATTTATTATTATTACCACCACCGTAAGGCCAACATGAAGAGGCAATATAGTTATCCCCACTGGGGCAGCTACAACACCAGTATCAGAGGGGTCTTGAAGTTAACTTTCAAAACCATAAACCAATGTGATTTTATTTACAGACTGAAACAGAGCGGCTGCAAGAAAGTTGCAAATCTACTGCTTCTTCTAAACCAGCAGTGGCAAATTCATTAGCCACATGGAGCAGTGTTCCCAGAAACAAACACACTTGTGTTATGCTTCTCAAATATGAAGAAAATATACCCTTTCAGACACTGCCTAAAGAATCAAGGTGGTATAAGAGATCCAGATTGTTCCATGTTAGAAAAGCTGAACCCAGAAAACAGGGGTTTCCATATTCTTCTAACACACTCCCCAGCAAGTTACGATTTCTCTAGGCCAATCTAACAGCAGCAAAACAACAGGTTCACAGCACGCTTATGTTCCTGGGGGAAAACAGCAAACATGCAGGTATTTCACAGCAGAACACAAGTAACAAGATTTGTGTTATCAACCGAAAATCTTCCAAGGATGGAAGTCCAAAGGAATTCCTTAAAATGTATTCCACCACAATACGTAGTGAAGCACAGATGAGATAGCTGCTGCTTGAAAACAGGAAAGCTTTTAAAGACACCACAAAAGTCTCAATGAACAAACCTTGCACTGGTTTTCAGAACATGATATGATTAAACATTATTCCCAAGGAGACAGACACTACACATACTACAACACACTACACATGACTTTGGACAACTTGGATATCGGTCAGTCTAAGTTAGAAGGCGACTGTTCTATTTTTTGCCATTAAACTCTTTTCTAAAAGTTTTGGCAAGCCTGTCTTTTACTTTCTTTTATTACAACTCTTCGAAATAGTCCATTGCCACAAAACCTCACCCAAAGTTTCTGGAATGTTTCTCCTTTCTCTTGTCACATCTGAGAGCCTAATTATCGTTCCTTCTTTCCGTTCAGTTTTGAAACGTAATCGTCCAGACTCTTCGTCATCATCCTCCTCTTCATCAGATTCTTCTTTTGTTTCTTCTTGAAGTTCCAGAGATTCAATAGCTGCCTGAATCACAAAATACAGAGGACATGCAAACTGAAAAATCTACTTTCTTGTCATCAGTGAGTGTCAAAAGACAAAGCTTTCTTTAACGGTCCCACTGTACAAATTTTGCTGGCATTATACATTATTCTTATACATAACTCAGTGAACATTTAAGAGCTTGGTGAATTTTCTTAAAATATAAAGATATGTATTATATAATAGATTATATAGTAAAATCTATTGAGAAAACCCATTGTGCTGCAATATTTAAGGGAATATGGAAACTCCAGTTAGAACCACCATCTGATTAGTAGCTACTTTTGCACACAGAGTGACATTTTATCACTGAATTAACTAAGATGCAAACCTGAGATATTACCAGATTGAAGTAATACAGACATTAAATGATTAACTTTTTTTCTTCATTTGTTAACAACTGTCAGTAGCATGTTGTTAAAAAAAACCAAACAAAAAAACCCAAAACAACAAACAAACAAAAACCCAAAAAAACCCCCAAAACCAGCAAAAAACGGATAACCTTACATCTCAATTTTATTCCTCTAGGTATGTATAACTGTACTTGTCTTTACTTTTTCTATTCCTTCAATATTTCCCAGTTTTAATTCAGCAATTGACGAAGAGAATGGAGAACAGGATTGGATAAAATTTGAATATACTAAATTTGTATATTGAAATGGTACTCCCTTGTCCTCATTTACTTTCTAGTTCTCTTTATAAGAGAACATTTACTTAGATGAAACAGTGTCCCAAATGAAAATGGATCACTCTCCTTCAAATAAAAAAAAAAAGGAAGGGAAAAAAAATCAACTTCATTTTCCTGTGCTGGCATGATAAAATTAATGTTCAGAATGTTACAAGTTATATTTGATGTCTAGAGCTGAAAATCGGAAGTGTTCTAATACAGTACGATTTTCCATAAAATATTTGGTTACTGTGTATTTGGTTATTTCTTGTACAAGCCTACTTGCTCATTTCTTAGAGCCTGCACATGCATTTTAATTCTTTGCAAAGCCACTAAATACATCATAACTTTTAAGTTGCTTGAGGACACTTAAAAATGAGTGAAATACAACATGCAAAAAATGGTTTAATCTTCTAATTAACCAGATTGGTGCAGTAATTTATATGAAAAAGGCACAGCAAGTGTGTCAGTCAGGTGGACAGATACTAAGTCACAAATCAAGAAAAAGAATTAATGGCAGAACAGCACAACAGATTGCAAATTTCCTTATCCAGGAGCCCAACTTCATCCAAAACAAAAGAGAAACATGGGAAGGAAGATCAGAGACAGGATCTGGCAAGACAGTTTCTACTTTAAAAGACAGCACACCATATGAACTCAAGCTCAAAGGTTCTCCAACTTTGGTCTGGTGAATACGTGATCTGTATACTTAGTTACTGGGCTTTAATGGGCTACTGATCCCAAGTTATTTTCATTTTATCATCTCCTTATCTCAGAATATGTTTTATCCATTCCAGGCAAACATTCAAGCACTACATTTCCTGACCTCACAAAAATGTTTTAAGATACAGCCAAAGTTTACAAAAAGCTTTAAGGCTTATATTTTAAAAAGATATTTACTGTTATATGACCACTTTATCATATCAAAAAAAATGCAGCTAAAAACAACAGACAGGATAGCAGGCAAAAAAAAAATCCTTCAAGACTGAAAAAAATCCAAACCTCAAAAACAAACCCAAATTGAGCTCAACTGGTCTGATTAACATAACCATGTATAATCAAAGCACCTCTGAGGACAGGCAGTTGAGACTCATGGAACAGAGGAGGGATGTTAGCAAGGAAAGAGATGCTAACGTGGTTTAATAAAAACAAACAAAAACAAGGGAGAAAGACAGGGTTAGCATTTTACTTTCAAAAGAGGGACTCCCAAAAGAAAAAGGAGTAGCAATATCTCTATCAAATCTATGTTTTTAAATATCATAAACCCCATAATTTTAGTGTCCCAATGTTGTCTTTAAAAACTTTCCCTTCAGGATCAGGATTTGGAAGCCAAAACTGGAGTGGCTGTTTTGCGAGACATGCTCTCTCACTACACTGAGCCTCCTGCTTTAGTTTAGAGCATAAACCCCAGACACATCCACTCTCTATGTCCATGCCCCTTAAAAGCTACGTTGGAATTCCAGTTTTTCTTCATCAAAGACTGGTCTCAGTCATGTAATCTCATCTGTGAGTGCAAAACTTACTCGCGCAAGGCTCTACATGTGGCTTAGACTGCATAATCAGGACTGGAATGGTTAATGCAGTCTGCATTGTCCTGAAAAATTTTGCAATGCTTTAATGAAATGCTACACTGTGGAAACTGTTGCCTTTTGAGAATTATTCATTCTGGAAAAAAATATATCCATTCTTTAAAAAAAAAAAAAAAAAAAAAAAAAGCTAGTTGTAACAGACTACACACAAGACAACTACTTTCCTATGCAACAATAAAAAATGTTTCTCAAACTTTTCTAGCCCAGCACTATTCCATTCTTAGCCATTTATACCAATTCTGTAGTCTTCTGGGTCTAACTCACTTTATTCATCGGTATAATGCTCATGCCACCTATTAACAAACAACAGCTGTACAAGCGTTAAATATCAAAGACAAAAAAATCAAAGGAGCTAATGAAAAAGCAGGCACCAAGGAAAGGCAGTGCTCGAGAATGCTAACTGACCCATGTCCAAGTCTGATTACACGTATTATTGAGGGATTTATATTAGTTGCGATGGAGACACAAACATGTCTGACAGCCAACCATATGTTCTCTACATATAGCTCCAGGAAAGGTTATCTGAGCTGTGTAGGAGCATACACCCTTACCCCGCAATTTGTTCAATAGTTGTAGCATGCAAGACTTCTTTAGATCATCTTTTCCAACTTCCAGCCTAACAGGATGAGTTGTTTTGCCAAGATTACAGTATATGAATGGATTCTATGTTTCAAAAAAAATTTATACAGGAAAAGACACAAGTACAGACATAGAATTAATACATACTAATACTTACAGGATTCTATTTAATATTTGCTAATCATTAATATCTCTGAATATACATAAACAGTCCTTGAACAGCCACTTGAGGTCACTTGACTGGACTAACCAGCCAAGGCTTCTTAGCAGCTCTCCTCAAAGGGAGCTTAACATTTCCCTTGCACAAAGCTACCAAAGAGCTTTGCTGACTCCTCCTTATGAAGAAAAATAATGACCTTTCTTCTATCACAAGGTCAGAGTTTTCTGCCATCCTCATTAAACAATTATGCCATAAATCCCAGTCACTGACCAGAACTCCCCACACTGGGTTATGATCTGCTGTGGAGCAAGAGTGAGTGCTCCTGCTCCGAACAGCTTGCCACGCAGTTGCAGAACTGATAACAGACATAGCCCAAGGAAAGCAGGAGAAAACACTAGTCAGCATGATAAACGCTGACTAGGATAAACAGGATCCTCCTAAACACAGGATTGTCAAGTGTTCTGGAGAGCTTTGTGCCAGAGAGTGCTAAGATGTACAGAACAGGTAAGCATTGTAAAGGCTAAACCAGATCCCTTCCATGTGAAACATTATGAAGGTGAAACAAAGAACTTTTATTAACTAGCTAGAAAATAAGCAGTGGAGGCTTCTACGAGAGGCTAACACTGAAGCAGCAGCAATTGCTCAGTCCTAAGGGATCAAGAAATAACAGAGAGCAGATAAGAGGATGTTACACCTATTCCAAGGGCACCTCCACTTCACAGATGAAAAATGGGAATAAAAAACAAACCTAAGAGCTTCTAAATACGTTTAAAACTTGGCTGGTTTGATTTGCACTCTTTTCATCATTTTCCTCCAGGCTGACAGGTAGCGTCTTCAAACGTGAACAAAAGAACTAAAACGTGTAAGTTTTGGCTAAACACAGATGGAACAATTCAACAGACAGATACATTGTTTTTTTTTTCCAAGTCTGTATTCTATCAAAAGAAAAGTAGTATGCAGCACTTCTTCATGAAATGTTTTCTTGATTAAAGTCATCATCATTTCTTATCAGCATAACCCAAGACATGGTTTAAATTTATGCAATGAGAAATCCCCTACCATAGACTTCACAGGAGATTAGTTCCAATATAAAACAAAGAAATTATGAACTCTAATTTTAGGAGGTTACATTTTTATGAACATTTCATAGACATAATTAGTGATATTATTACTCTAAAAATATTTAGGACACGATAACTCATGTAACTGATAGTTTTACCACACCTATTTGCTGCTGAAACTTCTGGGTATTGGGTTTTGCTTTGTACCTTAGGAAGGCAAAAGTATTTTCTGAAGCATCGCTACATTTTTCAAGGAAGCTCCACAAAGAGTGTTACTTATTCAAAATCAAAGTTCTAAGCACTGTTTCAAATTAAATACCAAGTGAAAAAGCATGCCTTGAACCTGATCTGGCCAAGGACACAAACTTTTCCTGCCTCTTCCTCACATCTCCCACCTGAGTGCCACTCTCAACAGGTCTCTCACTTCCCTTATTCACCAGTTTCCCCCATCATGTTCCAATTCCCCAGTCAGTCAGCTTTCCTCTTCATTTACAAAATTTCTTCATGCAATATAATAAGAGGCTTTATTTGGTTTTAATGTGGAAACTGCTTAAAATACAACACTACCAAACACTTTATCAGCTCGCTCTCAGTTACTCAGATGCCAACTTTCAATCAAGAAATAATAACGCTATTTATTTGTACCGCATCTATTACAGCTCCATTCTTGTGTTGCATTTTGTACAGAAGAATGCCAACAATTACCCTTGTTTACAAGCAGTGAATGTTAGGAGATTTAAATATAACACTCGAATAAAAGAACAAAACTATTCAGAGCCGGAGGCATGCATCTAACCATGTAATAAACTGAAGTGCATACTCTACAAAGGTTATCTCTCTTGGTGGTATTCTCATTTGGAGAGTGCAACTGTGAGCCTACAGACAAATGTAAATAAGCTACGTATGAAATATTAAAGGAATAAAAAGATAGTACTATTTTGGAAACAAGAAACCTGTGGCAATCTGCAAGCCATCAGAATAAAGCCAGAATGTAGATTAACTGAATAAAGATGTGGCCAAAACATTCACATTGAGGAACAAATTCTCTAAAAGCTCTATTAACAAAATCAATTAAAAACTCGCATTAATGTTATCTTTTGAATGAAAGGAATTTAATTCTGAATTGGACAAATTTAGACAACATGATTATTACAGAATTCTCACTAGTTCATACTCTAAAAATGAAGCTGTGCTTTTTTAAAGCAGTAAGTTTGACAGCAAATCCCAGCTATGTACTTAATTTTACATGATGTGCGGTGCTTTCACCATCTCATACAGACTGTGGCTACAGATGGCACAAATGCATCAGGCTGCTTTTAAAACACCAGAAGGAAAGTGTATATAATCCAGTGAATGAACAAAAAGTGTTGAAGTGTTTCACAGTTCTTTGCAAGGGTAGATTTAATACTTAGGAAATAGGAAATTAACTATGTTTAAGGTATATTTGGTGCAAGATGCCATGCTTGCAACAGTGAAGACTGAACAATGCAGGTGGCCCCTTTCAATGCATCTCTCTTCATCTGCCAAAGAACATTGTTTTATTATAATAAGTTTGATACAACTAGAGAGTATCACAGCACACCCATTTGTTAGAACTTCATAGAAGAACGCTGCTGTGTCTTTGAGGAATTAATTTCCTGATGAGTTAAAGCTCCAAAGAGGGAACACACTCTGACTACACTTCTCAGCAGGTAATCCATTCAATCCTATTTAATTAAGAAATGGAATAAAAGTAATATTAAAGCAGATTCCTGGTGGGGAAAGGAAAAAAATCCCACATCAAAAACTTGCTGTAAATTTATAACAGGTATGATACCACTGTTCCAGCAAATGTATACTTGACAGTTTTTGGCATAAGCTTTCTTCTTGCAAATGAAGGAACTCATCCTTTTTCTTAATCAAAGAATTAAGATAAAATTCACAGAAATTTCAGTCCCAATACAACTTCTTTCAAAACAACAATCTGACCTTTGCCTTTCTAACATACAGAACCTTCCATGCTCACGCTCCTCCTCAAAGTGGGATACCCATGAACTGTATCTACACTCCCAACAGCAGCAAATTATCCATCTGGAAAGTGAGGCACCATAGCTATTGGAGATTTAACAGACAGCATGCAGTGTTACTATCATTCTCCTACCCAAAAGGGTCCCTGAAGTTTCTAATGTTGAAGCTAAGATTAAATATGGACATTTTGAGCTCTCCCTTATGATTTTCATCCCAAGGGGGAGAGGGGATCTGACGTATCTGACAATATAGATGCTATCACAATTCATCTTATACAAAGAGTAATACCACCAATAATTCAACATTGGCAAAGTTGCATCAGTTCTTACCCAGCAATATGGACAATTCTACAAATTCAAATTCTGAAACAACTAGTTATTTTAAGTTTCCATTAAATTCACAACATACCTCTTCTGATTCATTTGTTATTGTCTGGGATTCTTCCAGCTCCTCATCAGCTGTATATTCTTCTTGTTCTTCCATTGCTTGCTCATTATATGATTGCATGTAATCTTCATCCTAAGGCAGTAACACAAGAAGGTGAAAAGACATAGGCCAACTTCACAGAATTGCAAACCTGTTAAGAGATGGGGTCTATATGCATTGTTACTATTTCCAGAACTGGAAAAGAAGTATTGCATCTATCAGAACTGTCAATTATAAGTGACATATATAAGGCTGTATTGGGTTTACATGGCAAGGTTTTGGTAGCGGGGGTGAGAAGCTGCTAGAAGCTTCCCCTATAGAAGCTATCCCCTTGCGATAGAGCCAATGCCAGCCGGCTCCAAGACGGACCCACCGCTGGCCAAGGCTGAGCCCATCAGCGGCGGTGGTAGCGCCTCTGGGATAACATATTTAAGAAGCGGGGGAAAACCTGGGCAACTGCAGCCGGAGAGAGGAGTGAGAAAATGTGAGAGGAACAACTATGCAGACACTAAGGTCAGTGAAGAAGGAGGGGGAGGAGGTGCTCCAGGCACCGGAGCACAGATTCCCCTGCAGCCCGTGGTGAAGACCATGGTGAGGCAGGTTGTCCCTCTGCAGCCCACGGAGGTTAACGGTGGAGCAGATATCCACCTGCAGCCCATGAAGGACCCCACACTGGAGCAGGTGGATGCCCAAAGGAGGCTGTGACCCTGTGGGAAGCCCGCGCTGGAGCAGATTTGCTGGCAGGACTTGTGACCTCGTGGGGGACCCATGCTGGAGCTGTCTGTTCCTGAAGGACTGCACCCCGTGGAAGGGACCCATGCTGGAGCAGTTCGTGAAGAACTGCAGCCTGTGGGAAGAACTCACGTTGGAGAAGTGTGTGGAGGACTGCCTCCCGTGGGAGGGACCCCACGCTGGAGCAGGGGAAGAGTGTGAGGAGTCCTCCCCCTGAGGAGGAAGGAGCAGCAGAGACGACGTGTGATGAACTGACCGCAGCCCCCATTCCCCGTCCTGCACTGCTGGTGAGGAGGAGGTAGAGAAAATTGGGAGTAAAGTGAAGCCCAGGAAGAAGGGAGGGGTGGGGGGAAGGTGTTTTAAGATTTAATTTTTATTTCTCATTATCCTACTCTGATTTGATTGGTAATAAATTAAACTAATCTCCCCAAGTCGAGTCTGTTTTGCCCRTGACTGTAATTGGTGAGTGATGTCCCTGTCCTTATCTCAACCCACGAGCCTTTCGTTGTATTTTTCTCTCCCCTGACCAGTTGAGGAGGGGAGTGATAAAGCAGCTTGGTGGGCACCTGGCATCCAGCCAGGGTCAACCCACCCCAAAGGTATAATTAGCAGGGCTTTTAACTAGACAATAATTTCAGTATTATCAAAACCATAACCAAAACAGTTTTCATTCAGATCCCAGCAATGTCATCATAAAGATCCCATCTACTTCTGTACTTCTACGTCCTTTGACTGCAAATTCATGAAGCAAACACTGCAGTACTTTCTTACCAAAGGAAACATGCACCTATAGCACATATTAATTAACATCAGATTTTACCCCATCAAAAATATAAACATTCTTAAACACATGAACAGGTTTGATTCTGAACAATTATGAACAAAAAACAAGACCAAAACCTTTCCTAAGTAAGTTTGCTTGTATTTTAAAACATCTCATTGATCACATACAGTTTTAATTAAGATTAAATCATTTCACTAGCAATTAAAGCCAGTGCATGTTCTCTAATACACTGCTTAAATTATATCGAATTATGCAGGTGACATTTTCTGAACTAACCTCCAATCTCTTTATTCAGGTTTAGACAGTTCTCAGTTACAAAAAGGATGAACGAGCAGGACATCAATCACTTTGGGATATTAGCACCTTAAAGATGTCTTTAGCAGGTCAATAATCTTTTCACCTTCGAAGGACTTTATCAGATCTTGTCTAAAGCCTGGATAAAAGCTTTTGCATTAAGTACTTCTAACAATTGGCAGTGTATCTCCACCACACAAAGCTGTTTTCTTCCTTAAGGATACAATCCTCAAGGTCATGATTCTCAACTGCCTTCCAGCATGACAAAGGAGCATTACCTACCGCCAAACAAGCTGTCAACACAAACTTTGTCACAGCCTAGATAAAGAAACTGGCAGACAGTGATAATAGGTCTAATTTCCCCTCCTCCCTAGGGAGGTAAACAGATTTCAAATCAGTCTAAAACCCTATGCACGTGAAGCAATGTTATCTTTGAAGATACAATAGAAAGAAACTCACTGGAAATTCATCTAGGGGTTCATTGATTTCGAGGTCTAGCACTTCATCTTCTTCTCCAGGCTCTTCCCCATATTCTATTTGGTCTTCTGTCAGTTCAGGATCATTGCCTTCATAATGTCCTTCCTCTGCATACTCTGAAGCATATACTTCAGGTGCTTCAGATTTGTCATAAACAATTTCATCTTCCCCTTGGTCATACTCAGACTCATGTTCTATCGATTGATCGTTGATGGTCTCAGAGAGTTCGTATGACGTAAGTATGCTAGATGTAGCATTGAGGCTAACTGTGACACCTTGAGAACTATGGTATAAGGGGAAAAAATTCAGAGGTTGAAGCATAACAGTCAACTACTCACAAAGATTTATACCTCACACACTATTTGATTCCATGCCATATTCTCATAATGCATACTGTACTGCAGCTTATCACCAGCTGCAGGCTATTTGACCAGGGGAATCAAACCAACCAGATGGTTTAGCAGGTCAAACTGGCAAAAGTCCTGCTTGGTAACCAAAGCAGACTGGATTCAATTTTAATTCAAAGACTAACAAAAAATACACAAAATCACTATAACTGCATCTGTTTTCCCAATCTTTCAGAATAAGTTAGTAAATTATTTTTTATTAAATATATTAATATTGTTCTTTCTTGATTATCTTGAATTCAAATTTACATTTTTATTACAGATTAATGTTCTACTTAAAATAATGTAAAATATATAGTCAAGAACTGTCATTTAAATGCCTAAGATTTATTCTAACTTAGTTACAGCACTGGCACAGACACTGAAAAAAACCCAATCAATATAAAACTGGCAAGTTTATAATCTAGAGGAAAAGCAAAACTCAGAATTTACTGTTTACAATAGCTAGTGCCATCAACACATAAAAGAGCGACTAACCAACTGCAGATGAGTTAGAAAAGCAGGGGAAAAAAGCTCTTCCTGATTTGAGGGCTCTAGGTACAAGGAAAAGTAAGATTTTTTTTTGTTTGGTTTTTTTGTTTGTTTGTTTGTTATTACATTCCTATTATTCACTATTTTCATAAGTTTGGGGGAACAAGATCCAGGCAGCTTTGAGCTATTTGCATCTATAAGACGGAGAAGATTTAACACAAAAATGAAGACATTATGCAGGATTATCATTATCCTCCCAACTATAGAGGCATAAATGAGTTTGAATGGAAATAGAGGAAGAGGGGAAAGGAGTGGAGAAATGCTCTCACTCCTTGGCAATAAAACTGCTAAAAATGCAAGACTTGTCTACAGAAACCTGCTTCCACTCAGCGATATTATCACACTTCAGATACTTTCTCATCACTTGTGCAGTCACATAGCCATCCCTGCTGCCCAGGGCTCACAAGGGGGAAATCCAGAGAAGAAACAGCAAGGACTGTAACTGGGATTCCCCATTTTGAAGGGAACAGTCCAATCCTCACTCCTGCAGGGAGGAAAACAGCAGCCAATGGAGAGATTGATGGTCTGAGGCATTTCACTACACCCTCATCAATTCAACACAGGGACAGAACGCCTTATCCTAATTCCAGCCAAGGATAGAACGGAGATCTCAGAGCAACATATGTATATATGTTATACATATATATATATATATATATATTCATACCCCTTCAGACGACATGCCTGCATAGCATACAACAAGTAAAGGAGAAGCTGGCAAAACACACAGGCTATCAAAAGCAGCAGTGGTACTGCATCACTGCTGTATCACAACCATCTTCCTTCCTCCCTTCAGTCCAGCTTGAAAAGTAAAAACATTATGGGCACTTGTAATGCCCATAATTCAGTTGTGGAGCTGTATCACCACAGGGTATTCACAGGGCAGGATCCTCAGTAAACTCCCATGGAAGTACCTGCTCAAACCTATAAACTGTACAAAGTTTTCTGCTGTGTAATTGTATATAAATATTTAAGCCACAAATCAAGCCTTACAAACTATGAAGCTCCCCTCCTCAGGGTCTTAGGAGTTAAGATACATTTTTAAAAGAAAGATGGCAGAAAAGGACTTCACAGGAGAAGGAAGCCTACAACGATACCAAARCGGCACAGAACAAGAGCTCTGTAAGTATTTATAAATAATTCTAAATGCACAGCAGATTATGCAGTTTCTTCTTTATAAGCTTTTTTATAGATTTGACTTAAATTTATTAGATTCAAATAAACAAAAAATCATTTTACTGAAATGCTAACAATGCTAGAACACATATATACATCATTAAGTAGCTGGCTAGGTAAAAAGCAAAACTATTTTAAGTATATACCAATAATTTCAATTTAGTAGTTAACAGTTATCAGTAGTAGCAGTCATTAATAGCTTAGAGTTATTCAAAACACAAGACTTAGAAAAGAGATACCGAAATTCTTGTTCCTCTTCATTGTCACTTTGCAGAAGATCATCATTCAGCTCTTCATCTGACAAGTCTGACTGATTCTAGGTTTCAGAAAAAGTCAATCATGAACATAAAAAAGGATATAAACTTTTAACTAACTAGGTACTGAAACTTCTAAACACTAAGTATTTTTTATGAAGAATGCATCCCAGACTAAGACCATATCTTCAGTGAAATTACCTAATTCAATGAGAAAAAATACACTACACAAGACAACAAATCTGAAAATAAGTGTTTGACAGTCTTATGGAAATTTACAAAACTCAAATTTGCCTAGCTATCGACACTTTTCACTGATGCATTCCCAAATATAGCCAAAGATGACAACTCACTTAAGAAATACCAGGAAGAAAGAAAGGTTAGCTTTAGCACTCTTATTTAACTGCCTTGTGACCTTGATGCATTAGGCGAGTCAAGAAAAAACACTAAGTTACTGCAGTTTCTAGAAAGCAGAGATACTTAGGAGACTGGAGGAAAGGATATGATGATATGAAGAAAATTGAAAAACCATAATAGTAAGGAAAAAAAAAATAGAAGAAAATATCATGCCTCTTCCGAACTCCTCCTAATTTGTCTATCATACTTTCAGTTGTTTCACCTTTTTTTTTTTTTTTTTTTTTAAAATAATTACCCACTAGGAAGAGATAACTGCAGTTTTGCTCAGCAACATTATTTCCATCCTCTAAAGTAATAGGGGCAGAAAGGTTATACAAGGGTAGGTTTATCTAAAAGTACTGGGATGAGATTAAGTAGAAGCAAGTTTAGCCTAAATAGCTCAGGGAAAACTTCCTGAGAAATCTATTATTACTCCACTATATGAGTCCATACCCACAGATACTGCTCAGAGCCCTGTAACACGGCAAACTGAAAACAAGAATAGAAAAAGCACAAGAACACATAATACACTGGAGAAATCTAGTATTGGTTAGTATTCATACAGATAATTTTTTTTTTAAGATAAGTAAGTAGCTTTATCAACTCACGTTTCAACTACAAAGATGTATGCAATGTTAACTGCTTATGTTTTTGATAATTGTGTAACACACATCTGCAATCCCTATCCTCCTGGAATTTTATTTTATTTTTTAAACCAGTACATGAGACAAAGGAACCTCCTATCTTTAGTAGGGATTACTTACAGAATAATTTCAAGAAGCTAACTGCCAACATTTGGAGTGTGATTATAAAAAACTACATCAATTAAAACTCAACTTTTACCAGATCTGGGTTTCTTAACAAACCTATTCATCTCCAACTAAAACTTTAAAAACTATTTTCTAAATTAATTCATTTAGCAGATGAAGTGGAGAAAGAGGCGACTAGCCAGTTTTGATTTCCCAAAAAAAGCCCTGTCTTCTCCTGCAGATACCTGGCAAATCCAAACATATATTTAGTTCTTTTCATAGAGTTCAATTTTGGAAATAGGTATCAGAGTGAGGAGACTATAGCAGACATGGGGGAACTCGTTTGTGCTCTCCAATGCTAGCTGCTCCTATACTCTTCCCTCACTGTAGAATGGGAAATCCTCTGCCTACTCATTAGACATAGTAGTAGTGGATTGTGTGCAGTGAGTGGATGTTTAATAGACACCACTGATTGCTTTTTTATTTACTCTCTGGTAAATACCGATGGTGTTTTGATGAGTAACTTTTAATAGCCAGGAAACTGGCAGTTGAAGTGAATTCTCCAGAATGCTAATCAGCACTCAGGAGGCATAATTGTTTTTGTTTTGTGGCTTTTTTTGTTTGGTGTTTTTGGTGGTGGTGGTGGTGGGTTTTTGGGGGGGTTTTGGGGGGGGTGGGGAGGGGGGTGTTTTTTATTGTTAAGTCAATATGGGCTACAGAGAAACTAATTTTGAGAACCACCTCCTTTTTGAACTGTGTGTTATGAGAAGAAATATGATCTCAGAAAAAAATATTTTTTGTAGAAGTTTTATTTTAAAAAGCCACACTTGGAGGTACTTCACGAAAGGAAACAGAGCTCTGGGTGCAGAGCGCTCTGGCAACAGGGCAGATCTCAGGTACCTGTGGCTGTCAGGCTTTGGGGAGGTGACTGTAAAATATGTAAAAGGCCATACCAAACAACTGAAGTGGGTAAGTTGAACAACATTCACATTTTAATACCTGTAACAATTCACTTCAATGCACATCTCTTACCTTTTTGCCAGTTAGCAAATCCTCTCCAAGCAAGTCATCATCAAGTTCACTGGAAAACATTAACAAATTTAAGAAGTTGAACCTTAGAAAACAGAAACAAACACCATATAGGGTATACACCTTAAAAAACTAACTTGAGGAGAATTGTCACTGAGTCTGCACAAGCTTTCCTTTTAGCAAAGCATTCAGCAAGTTGAAAAAGGAGATACATATTTTAAATGAAACAGACCATACATATTAAATAAGACTACTGTTCTGCAGTCATTTAATTTCCATATGCTCTCCTTTCCATATCCCTCCAACTAGAACACAGCACATAAACCTAGACAAAGTGCAGGCATTTAAAACACAGTTAGCTAGGTCCCCCCACCTAGATCCTTCACTTCAAGGCCATTTGGGCATATTGTCCAAACTGCTGTTTCCCACCTCTCGAGGGAAGAAGCAAGTGAGACAGTAATGTCCTGTGAGCAAGACTCAGTCTACAGGCCACCATGTGGCCCAAGCTGCACTTCAGCAAGGAGGCACTGGGAAGCCAGCTGGCTTGGGAGCCACTTAGGCCTAGATCTTTCATAAATACTTTATTCCCTCCTCCTCAAGTTGGGGGTAAGATCAAACAGACATTTGTAGGATGACAAAATCAAATGCATGTTTCACCATCTTTCTAAGTGTGGCTAAGAATTCAGGAAGCATAGAAATACCTGACTTACAAAACTTCTGCCATCACATAGCATCTGTCCCATAAATAGGATGCAACACAAAGAACTACAGTCCAGATTAGTTAAGCTTTAGGACAAGTGCTTAATTTCATTCTTCCTTCAGTGAAAGAATTATCTAGTGACAGGAATAAACAGATTCCCCCTTCTATAATAAACACTTACTACTGACAAATGCCCATATCAGAACATGCATGTTCTAATACTAAAATGAGATGCCAGTGATTTGAAATATGAGCTGCATTTCAAGAATGTGAACCTATTTCCACCTGCACACCTTAAAAAAAAAAAAAAAAAAAAAAAAAAAAAAANAAAAAAAAAAAAAAAAAAAAACAAAAAAAAACACCCCCCAAAAAAAACCCCCATGCCTTAGATACTACATAAAAATTAAATACCCCAAAGTGAGAATGGGCTATATTAACAGAACGCAAATATGTATAAGAGTTCCTTAGGACTGTATAGGAAATACTTGAAAATGGGGAAGCCAATCCCAAGACATAAATCAGTGCCAAAAGTTGTTTTTGCAGATGGATACATCTCTTTCAGAGATGGTTACTGTAGAGATAATGCAGGAGGGGAATAAAAATCTTGTGGGCTAGAAGAGAACAGATGATATTCCAAATCAGCACTAAATAGGACGTTATCATCAGTACACAGTATTTATCCATAGTTACTGATCTCAAACAGTTCCAGGAATGACTGAACATTAACAAATAGCAATTGTTTTGTGCTCACTGCAATACTAAAAAATTGGGACATAAGACATATCATACATCCCAAAGAGCAAACTGATTTGAACTTAAGCCCTTTATTTCAGCGACAGAAAACTCTACGTAATAGAAATGGTTTCAGAAGAATTTAGAGCCAAAATTGAAGTAGGAAAAAGTCACTAATCTCTTCAGCTACCAGTAATCTGACAAATGCACCAAAAGGTTTGAAAATATTTCCCAGCACTATGGTCCACCACTGACAGCTTTTAATAAAGCTGCACTAGAGAAATTCCAAAAGACGGCAAGAGCGTGTGTCATAGCAGCAAAGACAAAAAGCAAGTTCAGGTAGTAAGAAATCCAGATCAAGAAGGAATGGAAAAGAAAGCAAAAAATTAATTATCTAAACATAGTCAGTGCTATTCAACACAGCACTAAAAACCATCCTCGATGTGATTTTTTAAAAAAAGACTAAACATTTGGTCAATAGAACTAACTGCATACATATTCTAGATTTTTAAAAGCTTTAGCTTATTACTTGACAGTCAAAAAAATTAACGCTAGCACATACATGAAGCTTATAACAGAAACAAAAGTGTTTCACAGAATGCCCCTCAAAACCTATTAAAATATTCAATGTCATTCAATATTTTCATTGATAAATTAAAAGAAGAAAAATCACTGTTGGTAACTTTTTGAGTAAACAAAGTAACAGTGAAAAGCCTGCACAGTAAAGCGCACCTATCTCAAGCTTCTTTTAAAACATCCAAATCTGAAGTTATCTATCAGAAAGAAGAGGGACCAGAATTACCAGATCTGACTATTAAAAAAACAAACAAACAAAAACCACCACAGATACTAAAAGATCTTAGGCTAGCTGAGAAAAACAGACAAAAATGAATGGTTGCAATCTGACCACACAAAGCCACATAACATAAATTAAACTGGAATAAAAGTACACATCTGTGATAGTTCCAAAGGCAACTGACCCTCACTATCGTCAAGACACAAAGGTCTTCCCAAAACCACAATTCTAGGAAATTAGGGTTAAGATAATCTAAGAGTTCACTGCTCTCACAAGAGACGGACCCATTTCCTCCCCTTCCTCAACTCCCAATACTCAACATTCCCCTCACTGAATAAATTCAGCTCACCAAATGAGGAAGAGAAAATAATAACAAAAAAGACAGACAACAAAAAGTTGAAAGTTTTCTGCCAGTGTAGAGAAATGAATAATCTCAGAGAAGGGTCAGAACAAGTGAATTTCGGCAAAAGTCAACTACTAAATCAGCCCTGTCATCTCACAGGATCACACCAGAACTGCATGTTTTTCCCAGACCCAAGCTTTGGGCTACTTAGAGAGATAAATGTATAAATTAACAGCCCATGATAAAGACATCAGACTAGCCCTTTCTGGCCTCCAATTTCATGAACATGCCTCATTAAACATGAGCAGTAGCAAGGACAGAAGTGTTTCAGCAAAAGAATTTGTAAAAAAAATGTAATGGGAAAAATTCTCCAACACCAATGTTACATTTGTAACCCCAAATATACAGGGGTCTTCCAACTCTCAGTTATCACCCTCCAGTGTTTGAGAAAGGAAGGAGATCTGGAAATTCAAAATTATTTAAATGACTGAGGGATGGGACTCAGTTAAGCAGCAACACAGTAAGAGCTGATGGTTGATCAAGATGTTATGACTAACAGCATAACCCCTTCACCACCCCCACACCCCCCCATAAAAAGTTATTTAGGTTGCAAAACAAGTCTACTGTGTTCATTCAGCACTTTTTCCATTTTCAAGAAACTGTGTCCTATACTGAATTAGGCCAGTAGTTAAAAAAATTCAAGCAATTACATTAGGCAACACCACATCCATGTACAGCATTTGTAATTTCCCAGACAAGCATAGAACTTAACACTTCCAAAGACAGCTTGGCAATCTAAAAAGAATTAATAATAAAAAAAAAAAATTCCAACAGTTGTAAGAAAAACATTTTCTGAAATGATCAGCAAGATGAAACTCTGGAGTCTCCAGCACTGCACCTGAAACCACCTTCCTTACAATTTCACTAAAGAATAAACAATATGATTTTTGATCATCTGTCTTAAATTATATGCAGCTAATAATAAACACATAAACAAAAACTTTTTTCTAAAAGTGAATCCTTGTGTGCTTCAAAGTCTCAGCTTAGTGAAAATACTCCATAACCTTTCTCAAGTCCTATAAAAATAACTTTGCCACAGGGAGTTTACCATTGGCAATAAACTTACAACTTCCAATACAATGGCTGTTTGACTCTTCCAAATTTTCTGAAGTGATAAGAGTAGGACAGCTAAAAATAAATGTGACCAGCCAGCATCTAAGAGCCCACCTATTCATACCATGAAGTCAGCAAAGGCAAAAAGTTCAGAAAATATTCTAATACAAAGCATTTTGCCTGTAATATTGGCTTCAGTATTTCTGAATACCCAGAGCTGGGGCTGGGAGGCAGCACAGTACAGTGACCCAGCCTGAACAAGTTATTTTAATTACACTCTCAAACCAGATCAGTTCCTTGATGCTGTTCACCATCCAACCCACAAACAGCTGTGCTGGCGTGACAGAGAGCAGACACCCCTCATCAGCATACAGCAGAACACCCTGTATACTGAACCTATTGTCCAAATTCCTTATTCACTCTTACTCACCTCCTAGAGCAATGGAAACTACCCACTTAAACCTAGCAGAAAAGCACGGAAGAGGAAACTAATCCCTCTGGAATGATGATAAATGTAGAGTAGCTGATTCACTCCAAGGGCTCAGCTCAGTGGAGCTAACTACTCTAACTACTTAGGGTGAAATTTGTTTACTACGATGACTTGAATGATTATTAGAAAAGACAAAAATTTGTTTGGAATGGTTTTTTCCCCTTTTTACAGTGAAACCCACTGGCAAAGTCTGAACAAGTCTCTCTGTTACTAAAAAGGAGTAACAACAACAACCAAAAAAAAAAAAAACCCACACCACAAAAAAGTGAAAAGTTTTCTCCCAGAAAGAATAGACAAGTCTAGCCAGCAGCTTGATTCAAGTCTTTCCCAGCTAGAGTGCCTTCAACGTAAAAGAACATGCTCTTATTCTCCTCCAAAATAACCAAATTCATACATACTTCTCAATCTTTACAACAGTCATATTTTTTCAATAGAAGCCCATACCTAAGCTCCATTACTCTCCCCCAATGTAAAACTGAAATAGGACTTTGAGGATAAGAATTTAAACATCTAGTTAAAAAAAAAAAAAAATTAAGTTCGGCAAATTCAACTACTAGCGAAATCTAACTATTTAAACCATTGAGATCTACTAAATATTTAAAAGGAAAACCAGGACATTCATTGCTAAGTTAATTACACACCACAAATACTTTGTATTTATCCAATTTTACATGGTATCTCTTCACAGCACTCTCTATATTCCTCAAGGCAAGTATATGTTTGGCACAATCTAGCATCGGCTGACACATGCATAACAACCAGCGTCTTCATTAGTATCTAAATGTGCGCCACTCTAAATGTTAGAATACAAAATGCCAGAATGGGAAAACAGAGCAATGTAATTCAGCATACAGAAACTGAACATGAAGATATTCTACCTACCTGTCCCAGTCATCATCTCCAGCTCTTCTTCTCCAAGACCTTTCTGCACCAGGCTTATCAAACTGATCAAAGTCATCATCTGTAAAGAAGGCGACTACATTAAATAATTCTTACTGAAATGAAACGTTTCTGAAGGAACCACTTAGGTGGGATCTGGGGGCGGGGAGGGGGGTGTTTTTTAGAAAAAGCTATTTTTACATCTTTAACTTTCCATTTTAACATGAAGAAAACAGATAAATACCAACATGCTTCAATAATAAAAAAACCATAATGTACTATATAGCTTTCCCTCTTCTCACTATTGAGGTGAGGATGATCTGAGGAAAACAGATAGAGCAAGACATAAATCACTGGAAAATGTTGTCAACAAAGGTCATCCCAGAGACAGGAGTTCCGCAGAAATGCATGAAACTGAGATGCAATGGAGGTGAAGGGAACCATGTCTGCCAGATCTCTGCTTGCCTGGGGGACCACGAGCTCATCTACCCACACTGAGCCTGCAAAGGCACTTTGAAAATAGGAGTAAACCTCAGGTCAGCACAAGGCAGGATGGTACCAGCAACCCAAAACAGAAGAGGGAAGTCAGGTGTAATACACCATCAATTATCTTAACTGGTGCATTAAAAACACTAGAAGTCATTGAAGCAGGTTACACTGTGTACCTAAGCATGCTCATGCCTTCCAAGATAAAACTGGTGCTCCATATATTTCTCTCAACAAGCACCCTCACTTTAGCCTATCAAATCACAAATTACTCTTGCGTAGCTTAGTTTGCAAATGACAATTTTGCTACTTAAAAATATTAAAACTTCCATTTATCTGCAAAAGAAATGCAAAGCTTGTCTGCTCTGTTCAGACATCCAGATGTCTCGTCATCTGTAAACTGGAAGCACATACCTTCAGAAACACTCAACCCTCCCTCTCCCATCCTGTGGCTACAGCCAACAGAGAATGCACACCTGGAATTCGTGCCTTTTCACACATTTTAATGACTTTTGTAAGAGTCAAACAAGTGGGCAAATAAAAGTTACGCTCAACAAATGGGGAAACTGGCTGCAGTTTAATGGTCTGCAAAATACAGGAGGTTGAGCAATCCAGTCCTTCCAGCCTTACAGTCTGAATTGGTGAACACCAAGATGCCACATATCCAGTCATTCTCCTGACTCTATTAGCACTCAACTCTTTGACCAAGTACGATGCCAAGATCAACTGGTTTTTTACATTTGTTTGGGTTTTTTAGTGAACCTTCAAAAYCAAACCTGTCTTCAGCTCTTTAAACTCAACCCAGTATCCTCTAGTGAATATTCCCCACGTGCAATGACAAACCTATTCACTTCTTACTTCATGTAATCAAAATACAGGTGTTAGTGACCGGTAAAAGTTTAAAAGGAGGTAAAAACATTAAAAAGAGAAAATTCAGTTCTTGCAATGTCACTAAATTAAGAGCTTTCAAACCAGAAATTTCAATCATAAATAGCTATGAAAATAAGACGGCTCAATATGAACTACGATGCAACACAAGTCAAGTGTGGCAACTCTTTTGTTTTGAAATAGTAGGTAAAAACAATTCCCCTTGATCAGGCTCCCCCCTTTACTCCCTACAGATACTTTTATATTTTAATTAATCTTCTATATTTAAACTAATTTACATGGGCCAACACCATTGAAACAAACAGTTGTTTTACATTTCTCTGCTCAAACATCTACATACTGCAACCTCTTTCAATTCCAATTCCTATTTCACCCACAGGGGAAAGCCAGACAGATATCCAAGCATTTACTATCGTCCTCTTGAACAATAAATTATCCAATTTTGTCGTCTCTGAAAAATAATGCCACCTTGCTCTCCTTATGGTCATTCAAAACCATGCTGCAGTGATTATCTTAGTGCACTGCCATTTTAAGGGCACAAATACCCTGCACGGTCGTTGTTCTTACAGCTGGATTGCAGTAAGCCACTGACTTGATGTAACCACCTCCAAAGATTTTTTTTTTTTAAGGTAATGCGACTGGTTTTGCAGCAACCTGAATTACGAGTGTCCACATATTGACTAACACAGCTCAAGCCAACAACCACCATCAGGAAGATAGTAACTTCTTTTCAAGCTATGCCTGCTTGCTTGCAAGATACCGTATTTTTTCATGCCAGGCACCACTTTTAGAGCTACAGAGAGCTGTATTATAAACCCACACCACTCGAAGACAGAATCTTAGCTCTTCAGCACACAATTCTTACACAGATGGACCTTCAGGTCAGCCAGGTTTAAATCTAGACAACACAAAGTTATGTACCAAACCCTTTTTCTCTATTGAGCTCTCTCTACAGCAAAAAGAAACGCTCTTCAGTACAATTCATAGTACTTTTCCAGGCCAGATAGTTAAGTCTCATGGCCATAAAAGTGCTTCAACCTAGTATTACTGCTAGTGAAGAAACAATACCAAAAGACGGTCCAAGTTTCTGCCAAGTTCCTAGTGTAGACCTGGACCCCCACTCAACCAACATCACGAACCTCCACCCTCCAGCTCTTCCAACCCCTCCAAATTTCTCACATCCTATTCCTTATTTATGAGCAACTCCTACCAAAATCCAAAGCTGAATTACATCCATGCAAAGCCCTTTTCACAAGTCCCCTCTAGCAGGATGCATACAAAAGCCTCAAAAATGACTGGTTGATCCGTGTGTGGTGACCACAGCTTATAAGAACTGTTCCACATATGTCCCCACCACCTCCCTGTTCTCATCTCTTCTCTCCATGTCTCATCACACACTTATGATATAAAGATCTTTGGGACAGAGGGAGCCAGCTTTTCTTTTTTATGCTTATTTGTTCTGTGACAGCTGACACTGACAATGAGCATTACAAATTATGCCATTTTGACATTAAGTGTTGTCAGAGCCCAAAGCAGGTTGTGGCTCTCCTTTAGAAAGGAGGTTACAACAGCCACACATCTACAAATAGCGTTCAGTGCCAGCTTCATCATTTGTGAGATAGCAAGCACTGAAATGGACACAAACCTTACACCTGCAGTGCGATGTGATACCTGGCAAACCTCAGTGAGGCATCTTTTTTTTTTTCCATTTCTGAAACTACACATATTTTCATTTTTCTTCTACCTGTCTAGGCAATAACATTGGAAAATACCAGTAAACAACAATCAGCATAACATTTATGGATGTTTCTCCTTGAGAAACTCTCACAAGTCAGTGTTTGTGTCAAGCGTGGTTAAGTGCCTGTAAAACATTAACTTGTACAGAAAGAGGAACACTCAGCATCAGCAGAACACAAAACCACTGAGAGCAACAGCCAAGGATTTTTTATAATTCTCAGCACTACTGTGTGGGAGGTGAGGAGAAAAGGAAAAAAGGGAGGGGGAAATCCATGAACATGAGCCTTTCAAGCAGGAAAATGTCCATTGTAGGAGTTGGAGGAGGTTTTGTATTTCTTCCAGTGGTATCAGTGCAGCCTAGAAAGGTAGTTGTACACAGCAACATGCAATGCAATGGCTACGGCTCCTCGTTTCAATTCAAGGCTCTCATGGCAAAGCTCAGCAAGATGTGTGTGCATTAGCTGGATATCAACTGGAAGATCCTGACAGGTGATCACTAAACACTCTAAGCCCCCTCTCTAACTTCCAGGCAGCACTAGAAGGAAAAAAAAAACCAAGACCTATCACATACCAAAAAAGCAGTAACTGAATAAGTAAGCAGGACAGACCAGTTATACAGGAAAACAAAAGAAATAATCCACCACTTGGCTCTTCCTACTGCAGCTCTAAGAAAATCGCCATTATCAAAGTGACAGAGAAGTTGCAGGATGCTGCAGAGACTGACTAACACTGGCTGTTTTGTTAGACCAGCCTGCCTCCCAAGGCTCTGGCCAGCTGTGAACCAGAATAAGCACAAAGACAGCCAAACACACCTGGTTCCCCACACTAAAAGGTTCCTATTTTCTTTATACTTACCCTGCTGTAGCACCAGCAGTGCTATAAGCTGTTCTATACAGCTTATTTTTTGGTTTTATGATATATACCCAGAACTATTATCTTTTTTTCCTGCTTAATAAGAATAGATCACCCACACTAGAAATCAACAAAATAGAAGCCTCATTTCCTCTTTGGCTATGCTGATGGTAGTTTCTAACTCTGTGGACACCCTTTCAATAAAACCGTCACTAATCATTTTTCTATGTAAAATGGAAGTCCTGAGCTACATAGTCAAGTCTCACAAGCGTAGGAGGAGAATCAGCAGGAACACTGCAGAGCTCTTAATGTCTTAAAATGTCTTAACATAGCCTAAAAAGGTAGTCCTACATAGCAACTGTTGCTAAGATGGAGTATTTTACTGCAATGAGATAGCCAAGACTTCTAGACTAGGAAAAACACTTGATGACTGCATCGTTCATCTTCCTAGAAATAAACACACCTGCATGCTTTCTGGAACACTAACCACATGCTGTCTCATAAACCTCCTTAACAGTTCAAAACTTTGTATTTTGGTTCACCTCAATATTACGCTATCATGAATATCAAACACACTATTAGTTTTAGGCATTGAAAAAGCATCAAAGATTTCTCCTTATCCAAAACCAGATGGAAATGCCACAATGATCCCATAGTTCAATGGATAAAAAAGTATTACACACTGTTTATCCAACAGGTCTTTTAATAAAGTAACAAAGCTGCACTGCTTTTGGGCAGAACAGGTAAGGGAGCTATTAAAAAAAAAAAAAAAAAAAAAAAAANAAAAAGAAAACTAGAGGAAAAAAGTCATTTACCACATGAAAAAACGCCACTTCACTATGCTTAGATTTAATGCTGAACATAACAAGTCCATCTCAATCTATCCCATTCCCCAGTATCATATTTAAAACACTCAACATGACAACTTGACAGCATTTCAAGCACAAGTCTCCAGATTAAAAACAGCTTACCAGCTTATCTTTATGTAATAGTTTATTTCTACAGAATATTTTTCTTCATATTTCATTGCAAAAGGTTACACAACACATAGGTATTGTAAAGCCTCGATTTTCAGGAACTGAGTATACCATTTAAAAACAGACCTATGTTTCTGCCCGATAGCAAGAGATACCGAAATTCAGTTCGCTATGTGATACAGAAGAATAACAGGTTTCATGAGGAACAGCCATGTCTAAAACACAGGCTGGCAATGTAACTGTACTATTAACACCAGCTGAATGAAAAAATCTGGTAACAAATCACAACAACATCTAACAGTAAAAGCACAAGCTCAACAGGAACTCCTGAACCTGAGTCTGTGATGTAAACCTAACACGTTATGAAGCACACTACAAATCCAGTCTCATTTATTACAGATAATCAAGCTCTCTACGCCATCATAAAAATCACATTCACTCCTACTACTGGCATTATGCACAAGAACACACATGCACAAATACACTACACTCAAACACGAACAGTTTAGTTTATCCTTTCAGGGACAGATATCATGGAGTCTTTAGATTGGTAAACAATTACTCATAGAAGCCTTAAGCATTCAGTGACTAAGTATTTATAACAATGTAACAATTGCGTAACATGTCCCTCAACTAGTGTATTTCATGTTTTCTTTCCAAATTACTCCTATAGGATAGAGTTTAGCTTCCTCAAAGAAATAAAAGTAGAAAAATTAATTTCTACAGGAGATAAGTTCTTTTTACCTTCTCAAAACCAACTTTTTTTAGAGAGTTCGTCATGATGAAAAGCAAGTCACTAGCAATAAGCAAGAACAGAACTAACTATGATATGCTGTCTGGAACTGAAGTTCTCTAACCACTGCTTGAAAGAAATATTACCTTTTTTTTTTTTTTTTTTTTTTTTTTTTTTTTAAATAAACTACATCTAAACCCAGAACCACCAAGCCACAAAAAAAACATTTCCAAAGTCTGCTTGGATTTGAAAATATATTTGCTTTGGAAAAACTTTTTAAAAGTGTCATAGTCCTTGCCTCACAAACGCTGAACAGTGAATGAAGGCCAAGAGTTTAAATGAAATCCACATGAACTCAGTTCCCAAAAGGCTTTGGACACTGATGAGAAACTGCAGCTCTCCAGAAACTCTCCAGCATCTTTCACAGCCACCAAAAGTTATAGTTAAAACTGAGGCTGCATTACAGCAGACTATAACACAGGACCAATCACATTACTTGGAGTTTTTTTTGGTCAAGTCAGTGACAACCATCATCTTATATTATTCTGGACAACAAGTTCTGTGTGACCTAAAATCTGAGGTTTAGTATTTGATGCAATAACGCATGGTTTGGCTTTTGTAAAAACAAGTGACACTAAGGCTATGTTTAATTTAGATGACCTGAAATGAGAGAACATTCAGAAGAACATGACTTTCAGTGAAAGCTTGTCAAAGAAGCATAAAGGGATTAAAAATTGCTATGCTTTAAAGCAAATCTGCCTGCCACAAGCTCATTCAAGTAGTAATGTTTTTTGGCACTAGTCCTTAGCTGGTACAATAGCCCATGATCATATACTTGTATTTCATGAATTGTAAACTCTATAGGCCTTTGACACTTAGAGGAGTTTTAGTGTGTGCATATTCCAATATAACTCTAAGTTATAGTGACCAGTTGCATCAGTCCACCTAATAAAGTAGGATGCAATACCCACAGAGACCAAAACACAGCCAGCACTCCAGCCACTTTCATCTAGGCACAAATGCCTATCTATTTCCAGTCCCTGTATGCTGCTGCCGAATAGCCTGAAGCACAACAAATTCTATTGAATTTGTCACACTGGAGAATTTTTACCACACCTTTGAATTGGATAGTGACCCACAACACAGAGAAAGGTGCTTGCTGTGCTAGCAGTAGAAGCTTTTTTCCAATTTTTATCAACAGCTTCACAAGAGGTTTTTAAAGCCACTGTATTGCTGAGAGCACAACAGCAGCCCTCAGATTAGTGAAAATGAAATTAAACTGATGACAGCTTAAGTTCAAGCTGGAGGAATAACATAACAGGCTCAGAGGTAGAGAAGCACCCATTCAGCTACTCTTGATACAGGACTTCCAGCAGGAATATGGAGTAGACATGTATAGATGGGGCCCTCTTCAGTTCCTCCCTCTCCCCATCCCCTGTCATGATTCACACCCCAAGGGTATCTACACTCCAAGTCTTTAGACCACTGAAGCTCATCAGAAGTGAATTAATCTGAAAAGAAGAAAACTTACAACGGTTTCCCCTTACTTCTGTATGGCAGACAATCGAGATTAGAAGTGTTCCTTGCTTTGTTTTAGTGATGGTTTGTTGTTTACCCTGTAACCATCTTTCCCTAAATGAGATTACTGCAATCAATTTACAGCTGGATTTTAAATACCAAGAAAAAATTTCAGCATCTATACAACACAGTTGTTACGTTACACTATAAGCAGATGATCACTAAATCATAGAACAGCCCAGGTTGGAAGGGATGTTGGAAGGCTCGAAAGACCACCTGGTCCAGCCTTTTGTGGGAAAGGGAACCTAGATGAGATAGATTATCTAGCACCCTCTCCAATCACATTTTGAAAACCTCCAGTGATAGGGACTCCACCATGTCCCTGAGGAGGTTGTTCCAGTGATTGATTGTTCTCACTGTAAAAAAAAAAAAAAGTCTTTCTTACATCAAGTGAAGCCTCTCCTGGTGCAATTTGTAGCTGTTGCCCCTTGTCTTCTCCATGTGGTTCCTCGTGAAAAGAGGGCCTGCGTCCTCTTTATAGCTGCCCTTTAAGTAAGATGATTTTACTCAGCATTCAACGTGTTTGCTCTGGTTCTGTTTTTATATGAAAGTTTGAATCCAAGTTTGGGAACCATTGTCTTAACCATATCAATGGACTAGTGAGCAACTACAAGCCCTCAAAGTCCCTCATCATCACTAGCACAGCCACCTTGAACTTCTATGTTTCAATACAGCCATTCTAGAATTAGAAGCAAGTTGAATCAGGCTGCGTAGCAAAGGAATTTGTGAAGTAATATGAAGCTGTGAATCACTTCCAGAGACCTCACAGACCACCACTTGAAAACTTTCCAGTTTATCTTTGCGAAACCTACCATTGAAAGAGCCTTTACCTTCATCCTTAGAAAGCTTAGCTGCACCAACACAAGTATCTGGTCACAAAAGTACATATGAATACTTTATTCTTATGAATCAAGCCAGTATTTCCCAAGAGCCTAAAAAATTATAAATGACCAATGAGTCCACACATGCTGTCCAACAGACAAATCACCTTCCTTCCATCCCATTGAATATATTTAAATGTTCAGCCAACATAGCCATTTCACATTTCATTTTTCAGCCCTGCATCATATCCTTACAGAATATTTAAACTTTAATCTGCATCTTCAAAGCCAAAACTATCTGACTTTGTCAACTGTTACCCTGCAATGCCATCAAAATAACACTCCATTTATTTTTCCAAGACCTATTTCATACTGCTATACCAATCATTAGAGCCTTTGTTTTCTAAGAAAACACTGGGGTGCTGTTATCTCCGTATTTTAAAGTCTTTCCCTCCCCCCCAAAATCCAAAAACTAAATCCAAAACATTAGTTCCTACAGTTAAAACTTTAACTGACCAAAAACGTTTAAGCCAAATAACCACTTAGTCCTGGGCTTTTCACCCTGTATGCCTTCTTTCCCATTTGTTACCACTATTGACTTTGGATAGTAGTCCCTTTCCAAAAGAGTTGCATATACCATTCCTGTAAGTTCTAGGCTTTTTTACTGGGTTTTAAAACTGTATTTAACAACTTCAGCCAGGAATTTTCCTTGACCAGTCATACAGACATAAGTGTGTGACACCTCTGGGTTTCTTCATTCGGGCAAGCGCTGCACAGTGATCATCTAGACTAAAGAAACATTGTTTATATGGGGCAAGGATCATATTTAATTGGCCACCATTTATTGATGAGCACAGTGTTAACGCTGAACAAACAACTGCTTGTGCCCACATAGTACAAAGGGATCCTAATTCATGGTTAGACACAAACGGTACTCCACAACAAAAAAAAGTCTTGAAACTAAAATTTCACCGCTTAGTGGAAGGTTGTCTGTTGCATACACCTTTGTACATGAAAGCATGCTCATTCAACTTGCAGCAGAGTTGTCAACGCAAGAACTAAAATGCTTCAAAAGTGACACTTTAAATTACTCTGTCCTCATAACACTAGAAAAAAACTTCCAGAGCTAGAACACACATGCAAAGTTTACTTCCACATCACAAATAACTGATCAGAACCACAGAAACTAGCACACAGATTTTTGTAAAATAACTTAAACACTGCAATATATTTAACACCATTAAAACAATGCCCAAAATATTCAAATATTTACTGTTTCACCAACCAGTGCTGTCCTTCCTAGCCTTCTTCCCAAACCCCTTAACTCCTAAATTTGGGAATTTCTTTGTAACATTTACCTTCAATAGGAAATTTAATTGTGTTTACGTACTTTGTTACCAATTAAGGTAGCAATGGCGAACAGTCTGACCACTTAGGTAAGTGATCACGAGGACAAGCCACACTCTTCTCTGTGACACCTACTTACAGAAAAAACACCGACTAAAATCATCACAAACTTTTGTACAGACAAGGACAAGTCGGTCAACTGACAACTCGACCAGTCTTTATCAAACTGTTACTCCTCGTGAAAGCAAGGCCCACAGCACCAGAAACAGTCATGTTCTCTTAACTGTCTCTCTCTTGAACACCCCAGTGTGACCCCTGCAAGTCTTTCTTTTAATCACTCAACCAAATGTTCTCATTTTAAAATTTGATTAATATACCAATCAGAACCACAGAGGATTTTGAGCTGTCATTTAAAATGCTGTGAGAAGAAGTGTCCTTGGTCAAGAAGAAGAGCAGTGGCATGCCTGAGAGTCGTGGGGTCAAGCACTGAATTCATTTTACACTTTCCAAGCGAGACCTTCTGCTTCTGGGCAGTCTGTAAAATAAATTACAACTACTCCCCAGATGAGAGATAAGTTATTCAAACAGTTCACATACTGTAGCTGCAAAAACTATGGGGATGAGTGTCTCTAAATAAACACATCCATCCCACCTGGAGGCCCCGCACCTGCGGTGAGCAATGAAGCTGTTCCCCTTCCCGTCCCTGCCCCGGCCAAGTGGAGACAACAATTCCCATCACCGCACGACGCCGACTCCCATTAGCAAGAGAGGAGCCCCTGGGGCCTTGCGGTGCCAGAGGAGCTCCTCCTCCCCCCCGGGGGCGCGGGGCCCACCGCTCCGCGCCCCGCCGGCACCCCCGAGCACGCAAAACTCGCCGCCCCCAGCCAGGCGGGAGGCAGAGAGGCGGCGGCGGCACCGCCCCAGGAAGGCCCCGCAGCCCACGGCTCCCCTCAGCCCCGCCGGCCGCTCCGCCCCCAGCCAGGCCCCGCGCCGCGGCTGCAGCCGGCCCCGCTCCCCCAGGCGAGGCCTCGGAGCCCCGAGCCCCCCACCCGCCCCCAGGCGAAGCCTTTCGGGGCCGCGACACCCACCTGCGCCTCCTCCCAGGGCGGCAGCCATGGCTCTTCGCCTTGCCCAGGCGGCGGCGGCTCCCGGCGGCGACCCCGTGCCGCCCCCAGGAGCGGCGGGGAGCGGGGGGACGGGGAAGGGCTCGGATTCAGCGCCCGGCGGCTCCCCCTCCCGCCGCCCCTCCCCACGCACCCACCACAGGAGAACAACAAACTACCACAACATGGCGGCCGCCGCCGCCACCACCGTCGCTGTCGCCGCCGCCCCCGCGCTGCATCATGGGGTGGCGGAGGACCGGTCCCTCCCTCGCGGGGAGGGCGGGCAGCGGGCGCCGCTGGTTGGTTAGCCGGGGCCTAGGCGCTCCGCACGCCGGCCACCGTCAGCGCCCTCTGCGCATGCGCCGAACGGCCTCCTCCCGGCGGCGCCGGCCGGGCGGGCTGGGTAGGAGTGCGCATGTGCCACAGGGTGGCACGTGCCTGGGCGGAGGGGCGGGGATGCGCATGCGCGCGGGGTGCGGAGGAGGGGGTGCGGTGCGGGCGGAATGGCGGCCGGGCGCGTGCGGCGCCGCGACTGCCTCGGGCCTTGGGTCCGCGGGGTGCGCGGCGGCTCCGGGGAAGGGCCGTGGAGCCGCGCCCGAGCGGCTCTGCTCCCTGCCCGCGGTCCCTGCGGGCAGTCCGTGGTGCCTGGGCCTAGCCTCCCCCCTCAGAGGAGAGCAGGCCCGCCGGCCTCCGGCCCTGAGGGAGGCTGCTGTCCGCAGCCTGGCTGTGTGCGGAGGCGGCCGAGCCGGCTGCGGTGCCATTACCTGACCGGGGCAGATAGAGAAAGAGGCGCTGCTTTTCAGCGCTCCCACGCTTCCCTGACGAGGATCTGTAGATCCTCTTGCCAAAGTGGGAGGCCACTCACAACACCTCCGAAATGCCCAGCTCACATAGGGCTGTGTCGAGGTTTCAGTAGGTTGTAGGTCCAGCGAGACCCCCCAAGTTCACTTGCCTCTTGTGTGGAAAAAAAAACGCCATGAGTTACTGGGATTAAAGTACACCATGAAAAGGATGGTTTGGGCTATGTTAGGTAGATCTGTGGTCCTCCATCTTTTAAGGTGTGAGCATGCAGGGGAGTTAATGCTTGCATAAACTAAACTAAAATAGTTCAGRCCATGTAGTTCTTGCTTCTCCATTCAAACCCCACCTGGGTACGTACTTTACAGGCTCAGTGTCATAATTAAATCCAGTTTCACTGCAAGCTAAAAGTCCGTTTCTGCTAACCCTTTCTCTAAGCRCATCCCTCCTGGCTGCTTAGCTACGTGCTCCCCCCTCTCCTTTTCAAAGGACCTAGTGATCGTGTGGCTGCAGAGTAGATCAGTTTGGATCACTGATCCCACAGAAAAGTAATTCACCAAAAAGAGCTTTCCTTTTGAGTTTCCTTCCTGCCTTTTCCTAGTTTTCCTTTTAACGGGGGAATCAGGACTTGTGGCATTCTGCACAGACTGGGTTAAACGCAGTATAAAATTGTGCCTTCATATAAAACAAACTTTTAGGTTACACTACTTGTGAAGAAGCCCAATCTGATCTAAAACAGTTTAATGGAGCCTACTAGAACAAGAGTAGTTCAAGTAAACGGCAAAACTTTCCCAGGTGGACAAGTCCTCATGGAAATAATTAACAATGTTAGTATTTAAATTATCGGCGTTATCTGATTAAACCCTCGCTATGAGAATAGGGAAGTTCTCATGCCACTTTGTTCCGGGCTCCCTGCAGACTTATCTCTGCATTGCATTTGGTCTCATTTTTTAGGTTTTCTTCACAACTGTACAGCTAGAGATTTATTCTTTACATATTCCTACAAACTCACAGCCAAATTCTGACTTTAATTTAGGAAATAGACCATCAGTAGGCGATGCTTGCTGATAATTTAATACACAGTCCATCAGTCCAGCTCTGATTGCCTGACGTGGAGGTGGTGAAATGTGAACACTACTACTATCAATGGTAAAAAACCATGGTGATTTCAGTGGGGCCAGGATTTCAGCCATCACTCCTTGGTATTGATCTTTCTTTTGGGTAGCTGGTTTGCAACACAAAAGCATTTCCTGGCAAGGGAGGGATTTTTCTAGACCATTTAAAGGCTGGAAGGAGGAGAAGTGTGTGGGGCAAGACTCGGCCAGCCTCAGCAGCAGCCTGTTACAATTCACAGTGCTCTTGTTATAATTCTCTGTATCTCTTCTGTTTGAGGCTGGGAAATGAAGTGTTAAACATAAGCAGTATTCACAGTGAGGACCTTTGTGGCATTCAGATATGTAGAAGAGTGTATTTTATAGGTATTTTATGCTCTATATTTTTGCTCATTTTAATAGCTGATTTGATTTCTGTGACTGACAGTCCAAACACAAATCAAGTTACCATTTGCTTAACACACCAATCCAATATTAAAGAGGAATAACAGGGTAGTTCACTATTACTCTGTTTGTTAATACACAGACCTTTCAGCCATTTTGCACAGCTCTGGTACAAAAAAGTGGCCGTTCCCAGATGTCTGAACTTCAGCAGGTGTGGAACAGGGACCTAAACTACCGTGACAGATAGAAGTATGGTGACACTACTCACCTTCACTCAGGACTTTCCATGAGTTTTCAAATTCCAGGAACTACAGTTGCTCTGGATTCTGTATAAAAAACTCCATCTTTTTCTCAATACTACCTAACCTGTGCTATAAAATGCAAGCGTGCTCATGTCTTTCTGTAAATGGGGGTTAACATACTTGCTGCTTCTGGAATCCATGAATTAAAATGATTTTATATGAAGTAATCATCATCAATTTATTTAAATACTTTTGGAAGTTCTGCATAAATTATGTGTTTGCCTGTGTGTCTTCCAAAGCAAATCCAGCTGCAGTTGGGAATGCAACAGATTGTTTTGCAAGGAAATTAAGTAAATAACTGAGCCGGAACTCAAGAAACCTGTAATCGTGGTTCTGCACTCACTTGCTGCATTACTGGGGCAGGTTGCCTTGCATCTGCTGCCTCAGATTTCCCTCTCTGAGCTGGGAGGAATAATGCTAAACTTCTTTTTTTCTGATTATTTGAAACCTTTTGGTAAAAATTGTTGTATCCTAACTTTTCCACATTAAGCTGTTTCCACTGMAATAGTCACTATTAGTTTTATTTATGCTAGTTTTGGATTTTAACATTTTTTTCCAAAATACTTAGTAGCTTATTTTTTGAGCAGACACAATAATTTTTAATCTGTTTTTTTTTTTTAATTTATTTAAATTATTATTTATTTTTGCACACACACTCAAATGGTTAAAAATCACCAGTCAGAAATCCAGTAAAGCAGAGTTCTAAATTTGATTCCATTAAACACTTAAAATTAATACGAGGGTAGTAAGAACAGTGTTATCAACAGGAAATGGCTCCTAATTCCCTAGAGAAAATGTGCTTCTGGCTTATTTTTTAACCACAGATACCTCTTTGAGAGCCTTCATTCTAGTCCCACTCAGTATGGCAAAACCAGACTGAGTTTTCGTAGCATGGCAGGCTGGCCGAGATGGGCGATCCGGTCGTGGGCTTGGCTCATAACTGTCTTGGGATTAACCTCTCAAAATGACATCTAACTCCGAGGCACTGTCTTCCATTCGAAGTTAAGCTGTCTTCGGACAAGTTCCTCCAAATTGGACACTAAACAGGTCTTGGGTTATTTGAGAAGCATCCTGTGATGCAGCAAATGTTCTGTCACACCTGACAGGAAATTCTGTGTACAAATGAGGGGTGCGAAAGCAAATTCACTCTCTTGTAGGTGCCACTGGGCCTGATCTATGACCTGTTGACAGTGGCAGCAATCTTAGGAGGCAGCAGTACCTCGTAAAAGATATACACAGCTGAAAGATGCTTTCTCTTTGAGCGTATTCCCCAGAAGGGCAAAGGCAGAGTAGGAAATGGGAAAGACTTTAAAAACTAATAAATATCTTACTTAAGGAAAGAGAACAGTATGAGAATTGAAACAATTAAAATATACAAAAAACACTGGTGTGATAAACTTTGAACAGAAAACATTCTGAGTGTGTTACAGCCTCCGGACTAACCGTCGTTTCAGAGCTGCGGGCAGTGTTCATGTGTATCAGCTTTTATCACTGTAATTTTTCTTTCCGTTTCCTCCGCCATTCTTGTTACTTATTTATCCACTTGTTGCAGCTTATCTGCCTTGTTGTCTGCAATCCACTTGATGCATCTTATTTCAGCTGTAATTTCTTCAGAGCAACATGACCTTAGGACCCCTGAAACAGCTGCTAGGGTGGAGAATAGGAGAGCTTGTGTGCTGAGAAATTGTCTAAACAAGCAATGTGTCTGTCAAGTGTGTTATTAATGTGTCACATATGAAGTCACTATAAAGCTGGTCACCCACCAAAGACCAAAATATCAACAGAACACATATATTGTTGAAGTACAGTGTAAAATACATAAATTATTACCAGCTCCAACTGGCTGCAGGGAGGTTTGGGCTGTAGCTTTGGGTTCTGAACTAAGAGCAGCACGCAGAAGCCTGGGTATTGCCCTGGACCCCAGTGTTTGCAATATATTTTAGATATCTAGAGAAAAGAAATCAAGAAATGCCAGAGGAATCCAAGTATTAAACATACTACAGCATTTTATTTGTAATTTTTTTTTTTTTTCAGTCTGGATGCTGGAAGTCTTACTGACTAAGCTTTGCTTTGTTTCACCGGGAAGCCCATTTGGTGTCAGGGGCAGCAGGGGAATCAGGATGAAGCTGACAAATGTAAGGTAGTCCTTCCTTTCAAGAATGACTCAGAATAAAGTGGAAGATGTCGAAGATGCCCCATTCTTAGGCAAAGGGAGATATGATAAACATATCAGAATAAGTAAAATGTGAGTGTTTCTCAAGGTTTCCTGACAAGGAGCCAATGTACGGCATCGTTGCCCTTGCCCAAATGCTGAGGTTTGGGAAGGGCTTGCTTTCTCTGGACACAAGCCAGGCTGGCCCCTTCCACTCTGTAAAGAGCAGAAAGACATGTGATGGCTCTAGGCAAACCTCAGAGCATCACAGGCAACATCTGTGGCCCAGATTCTTGTGGCCCATACCTGTGAGCAAAGCCCCGTGCTCTGTAGAGCCCCACGGAACGTAGAGACATTGTGCACAGGTACCAAATGTCAGCTATCATACATGAACTTCTAGATCAGAGCTTATGTTCCTAAGAACTCCTCGTACCAGAAGGCTATAATCCTGTTAAAAACCTCTGGGAACTACTGCAATGCAAATAATAGTAGCAATAATTAGCTCTGCTTTAATTGATACTGTGTATTCCTCAAATGTCAGTGAAAATTTACTTTGCTAAGCCAACAACTTCTCCCCTGGAACTCTGCTGGCTTTACCAGTATTACACAAGGGGTGAATTTGGATCATTGTAGGTTCCTGGCATGAATTATCAGCTGTTGATTCCTTGCCCTTTAAAACTTGGCAAGCATACAGGAAGAGTTTGCCAGACATGCAAGAACTAGGTCTATGCATTTATGGGCAAATCCTTTGGGACTATGCACAGAAAGGAGTACAATTTGCTAGAAGTACCCAGCTGTGAAATCCAAGAGCTCCTGCACACAGCTCTAGCAACTTAGAACGTATTTAGCCTGGCCTCAATACCAGTGGTTCCTGGAAGCAGTTTTTGTGCCCTCAGCTTTATGAAAGCATGAATGTGGTTGTAACAAACCTTGTAAATGTGTGGAGATGCTAAGTTTACAGAATAGCCCTAATGGGGATGATTTTCGTTGGCATAATTTAGAGCCATTTTAGGGTTACTCCTGTTTATCCTGGTGGCCAGGAATTGTCTCAGCTTAACATTGACGGTGTAGTTCTGAGCATATCCTTGGCATAAATAATTAAAGATAACACACTTCAAAGCAATCACCATCTTCAGTATGAGCAAGATCTGCATCTGGACCTTTTGTCTTACTGAGCACCCAAGAATTTTGATGCCCCATCCTTCATGGACAGACATCTGTGTCATAGCACTGCTACAGCTACATGCTCAGGCACTCCTCGGGCATTCTTTCTAAAAGGGAAGAATAAATGTTCTCTAGCTCTAGTTGGCTAAAAGTTAGATGCCTAATCTAAGCTAGTTGTGTGAACCTCCTCCATTTAGTTACATTAGATGGGCTGAATGGCAGCTCTTAGCTGTGGGAGACCTGTCTTGATAAAAGTAAAGTGAAATAAATCCCAACCATAGAGTCTCTATTTTGATAGTGCAGAGCAAGATTAGAGCCAGTAGCAGATCTCAAGTCTAAATTTTTCCACATTTACCAGGAAAAGACTCCTGGCTTGTAGAGCTTCAGTGCATACTGCAGGGTCAAGCCATTTCTCTGTTTGCTGGGCCTAATGGGTAATGGGTTTAGGCTATAATGGAGTCCTTCAGAGACTCAGAGATACAATGCACCTGATTTTATGTATTATCCATATGTACAGAAGTGTTGTTGCCAAACTCAGGAACAGATCACCCTAGCACTTTGCCAATAAGCCAATTAGTAAAATGAAGCATTGCAATTATTAGACTTCTTTACGCAAAAAATGTCTGTGTGGAAAGAATCATTTGGACTGGGTTTAGTATTCAGGAAGACCTTCCCAGTATGATATCTGGTGATAGTTGCTACACCTATTATTGACCAGTTTCTTTTTTCGCTGTGATCATAGAATCATAGAATCGTTTAGGTTGGAAATGACCTTTAAGATCATCAAGTCCAACCATTAATCTAGCACTGCCAAGTCCACCATTAAACCATGTCCCTAAGCACCACATCTACACGTCTTTTAAATACCTCCAGGGATGGTGACTCCACCACTTCCCTGGGCAGCCTGTTGCAATGCTTGACAACCCTTTCGGTGAAGGAATTATTCCTGATATCCAATCTAAACCTCCCCTGGCACAACTTGAGGCCATTTCCTCTCGTCCTATCGCTTGTTACTTGGGAGAAGAGACCGACCCCCACCTCGCTACAACCTCCTTTCAGGGAGTTGTAGAGGGCGATAAGGTCTCCCCTCAGCCTCCTCTTCTCCAGGCTAAACAATCCCAGTTCCCTCAGCCGCTCCTCATAAGACTTGTTCTCCAGACCCTTCACCAGCTTCGTTGCCCTCCTCTGGACACGCTCCAGCACCTCAATGTCCTTCTTGCAGTGAGGGGCCCAAAACTGAACACAGTATTCGAGGTGCGGCCTCACCAGTGTGCCGAGTACAGGGGGACCATCACTTCCCTACTCCTGCCGGCCACACTATTTCTGATACAGGCCAGGATGCCGTTGGCCTTCTTGGCCACCTGGGCACACTGCCRGCTCATATTCAGCCGGCTGTCAACCAGCACCCCCAGGTCCTTTTCCGCCAGGCAGCTTTCCAGCCACTCTTCCCCCAGCCTGTAGCGTTGCATGGGGTTGTTGTGACCCAAGTGCAGGACCCGGCACTCGGCCTTGTTAAACCTCATACAATTGGCCTTGGCCCATCGATCCAGCCTGTCCAGGTCCCTCTGCAGAGCCTTCCTACCCTCAAGCAGATCGACACTCCCGCCCAACTTGGTGTTGTCTGCAAACTTACTGAGGGTGCACTCGATCCCCTCATCCAGATCATTGATAAAGCTGGATTAAACAGAACTGGCCCCAATACTGAGCCCTGGGGAACACCACTTGTGACCGGCCGCCAACTGGATTTAACTCCGTTCACCACAACTCTTTGGGCCCGGCCATCCAACCAGTTTGGTATGTGTGGATGTAAATGCATTGCGTGGCGTGAACCTTAATGAGTAAAAGGATGGTCAGGATTTAGACGTTATCATGTGTTTTTTTCAGAGGCTGCATTTGTTCCATGGGTTTCACAACATCTTCTAACATTAACTTTGATTATACTATTTTTCCATTACAGTGATCAACAGCATCAGTATTTTATTTGGGCCAAAACCCACAAATCTTTCATATTCAACTAATTTCCTTACAAGGAAGACTGACAGAATTATGCCCTACATATCAATTCAGTTTCATCCGGGGACCTTAGTTTATCTAGTCAATCCAACAGATTTATTTATCACAGCCCTTCCACATTAAGCTGGGCACCTTTTCTGTAATGAGTTCCTTGCAGCCCAGGAGCAGGTTATGGAACATGACCCATTACAGCATTCTGTGGTGCAGGGAACCAATAGAGATGCATTATCCAGTGCAGCCACAGTTTGAAGTGCTATCTTGTATAACAAATTATTGACTTCATTGTACATAGTACTAGGATTTAATTAAGTGATAAGGCCCATCATAGTGGTCCTTTATCTAGCAGATAAGGATTTAGCAATCTTACCCAAGAGGTCTTTATCTGAAAGATAAGAAAAGGTACATAAGGTGCCTTCCCCAGATTTTAAGTCGTTAATTGAAAAGACCTTATTTTTTAAGTTCTAGGTTGTTGTCTTTTCTTCATGGCTTAGTGTTAAAGATTCAGATGGACTTTTATAAAGGAGGTTGTAACAGGGAAGAATGTTACCAGTGGCCTTCACTGGGTGAAATTAATAGGATTTATATAGTTTTTATTCACAACGCACCAGCTCGCAGCTCAAGTGGAAATTCAGCCTCTGATCTGCAGGAGATTTTCCAGTGACTCCATGATGCCACGGCCCTAAAAGAGATTCATTCATTGCTGATTTCAGAGGGCTACAACTGTGATTGTGTCGTAAAGTTTAGAAAAAATTGGGATTACACAATAGAAGAAACTGGGGGATACAGATAATTTCAAGACAGTTCTTTTAATGATTGTGTTGTCAGCTAAGCTAAATGATGCCAAAATCTCTAGTCCTTTACCTGTGTGATGTAAAGTCATATAAGCAGAAAATATATAAAGAAATTAAGGTTAATACAAAGAACTGGCACTTAAAATAGGATGAACACACTGGAAAACACAAAATAATACTACTGCTAATGCTCAGTGGAGAAGAACACAGAGGAAATTCCAGAGAAAGGAGAGAAGATCATATGTTTTTTGTGAGAARGGCGCATAAGGGCTACTGTGTGGTTGAAAACAGGACAGGATCTTTGGACTTAGCAGATGTAATCCCTAATGTTACAGACACTTTTTTTAATAGAATCCTTTCATAAAGGTTCAGGCTTTTTTCAGAAGTATCTAGGCTGTTGCCTCCCCCTCCCTTAGAGGAAGGCTGTTGTGCAACATCCTTATACTAATAGTTACCTGAGATCTTCCAGTTTACAGTGTGACTGTATCCCTGGCCAATCCATACTTGTTTGTTCTTAGATGCTGGCATTATCTTTTAGCATAAGTGACATTTCTTCCTTGCCAGCGTTTTTCCTTCCCATCCCCATGTAATCCCAGACAGCAGCCAGCCTTTACTACGCTACGTAAACCGAGCCCTTCTTGGACCATTCTGCCCTTGCAGGTCCAGAAGTGACAACCACAAATTGACTGTACCCCTTTGGGGACCAGGGACGTATCAGACTCGCTGTTAGTTCCACCTCAAGTTGCTTTGTGTGGGCTCTGTGAAATTCTCCTGAATTTCCAGGCATCCAAGAATCTAAGCTGCCAGATACTGGAAATCCAGTAGGTTACTGCCCAAAGCAGTTGTCTACCACATAAATTGATAGCGTTGGCAGCTCTGCTTGTGAAAGAGTCCCTGTTCCCCAGATTGTATTAATCATCCTGCTCTGCACCTGTTCCAGCTTGAATTCTTCATGCTTGAACAGGGGCAGTAAAGCAGGGTCTGAAGGGATCAGATTGTATTAGAAGTGCTTGGAGCAATTCAAGACAGGACCGAGTAGCAATTATAATGAGAGATACCCTCCAGGTTACACGAGAGGCAAATTGCCTCGGCGGTGAGCGGAAGTTTGTAGTGCTGCTCCGAGCCTGTTTTTTCAGTAACCAGGGGATTTTATTTCCATTGTTGACAATCTGACACCTTTTATGGGCAATTGATTCACTTTTTAAAAAAGTATCTGGCATGGAAGCAATAAGTGAGTGGAAAGGTGTGAATTAAAATGTGTACACAGCTAAAGACGATTACTCAGATATTTGCTTAGACCTGAAATCCCAGCTGTGAAGCTGGGATTATTCTCTCTTGCTCCAACTACCCTTTGGTAATTGCCTCGTGAGCAATTTTTCTGCTGTGTCTTTTTACTTATTTATTTGCAACTTTGAAAACTGATTGAGCTTTCTGCCCCAAAGGAAGCTATAAGCATGATCCCTCACCTTAATATACCCCATATAGAGTTCCCTCACCTTGGTGTAGCCTCTCATGCCTGCAAGCTTTTGAAACAGGTCTCTGATGGCTCATACTCCAGAGAAGCCAACAGAGCTTCATCCACTGGCTTCAGCAGAATAACTTTCCCACCACATACTTCATGCCTATTTCACTCAGAAAAGGATTTTATCCGAGTGCTGCTAGCAGGCACTCTGCTGTCCTTTTCTTCCCTGACAACTAGGGAACAAAATCAGCCCCCTTCACTTACATGTATTTCAACACGAAATTATTTTGCTTCATACATCTGAATGGTATCTTATAAAAATGGATTTTTCTTCCTTCAAATCACACTCCGGTGGAGCTGCCCCAATCAGCAATGTTTGGTCTCTCGCTCTCTCTGTGTAGTTGTTCCATTAAAGTAGTGTGAAAGCTACAACTGTGTGTCCACTGTCATTCTGTATTAGAAGTCAGGGGTAAGGTAATGATATGCAGGCTTGATCCTTCTGTAATACTTTCTCTGGACGTACAGTTCTGCCGTTTCTGCTGTCAGCCTGCATTTAGAGTGCGGAGAGTGCTGCATGACTTGAAAGCAGCAGTAGGCAATTCCCAGTCTAAGCCTTAGACATTTACATATTTATGCTCACTTCAGCAGAGTAAATATGCTATGAATAAATCCTATTATGTTTGAGACTGTACTTACAGTATAATAAAAACACACAGTACGGTGGTGCAATCTCAGGTTTTCTTTCAGTGTCAATATGGGCATATATTTACTAAATTATGTATTGTTAACATGGTATTCAGCTTCCAGCAGCCATTAGAATACCTTGTATAATATGAAAAAAAAAATCAGGGAAAAGTCCTTTAGTCTTTAAACAAGAACTGAAGAAAAAACACTAGCTGCAGGTAAAACAGTTCTGCAGGAAATGGCCAGTCCGTAAGGGCTGACTCTGCAGCTGTTACTTTTGTATTGCTTTTGAAGTTGTGTGCATCTGAATGTGCCATCTAATGCAAGTGAATTTTTCAAAGGACATTGCCAGGTATTGCTGATACAATGCTGCGATGTTGCGCATGTCACAACCATATGTTGGTGCTGCGTTCTGGGGAAGAGATCGTTTGACACCATAGTAGGTGCCTGCCAAAATTTCTAGGAGTTTCTTTACCGGAAAAGGTGGCTGGCTGATGCTTGGGTTTACACGGTCCCCTCAGTGGTTACTTCAGCATTATGCTAAGATGAAGGACCCTATGAGAAGACAGACAGTATTTTCTTGTTACGAAAGCCCCAGCCAGAACACCTGGTTTTTGTTCTCAGTCTTACTACCAACCTTTTCTGTGACCTTCCTCAAGACACAACACCTTTCTCTGCTTCCATTTCCTTCCCTTCCTTCTCCATGTGTATGTTGTGAACTCTTCATGATACTGTTATCCAAAGGAATTTTAAACGCTTTCGTTATTTCAAAGCAATGATTTTTTTTGTGTGCAAATCTTTAGCACCAGCCATACAACATAATCACCCAGAGGAGTCCCACAGAAACCAACGGGCTGTTCACTGTAGGAGGCTCTGTATTAGGCTCCACATCAGTGTGGATATCTCTTTGCTTTTACAGCTTGACCCTAAATTCGCTGAAGTAGAAGAGTTTTACATTACCTCGGCACAGACAAGCCCCTAATGTTTGCAAAGAGCCTTTCAGTAAAGCCAAAGATCAAGTCTTACTCCATCTGCTAGACAGTGTATGAAGACTACCCATCTTAATTGGAATAGTCGTAGGATTTTCCGTGGAGTATTTTACAGCATCCATCTAGGCACAAGCTTTAACTTCTTCAGAGATGACCTGTACTGCAGAGGGAACTTCCAGGCTGAGAAGCAGACTCAGAGGAGCTGAAAGTGTAAGAGTTTTGTGTATGTCCTCCCACTACAGGGTATGAGGAGTCTCTTACAGAGAACCTAAACAAAGGAAAAGATGTTTACAAGACTTGTGGAGTAAGGAGAGTTGAAAAATAAAAAAGGTAAAGAACTATAAAAACTGTAAAAAGAAGAAGACAGAGCTCCAGCTAAGCACAACAGAACTCAAACCATAGATAGTCATGTCAGGTTGTTGATGATAATTCAGGCTTTGCTGGACACAGGGATTTGGGCTGAATCCAGTAACATCTACTTGACAGAGAAAAGATAAGAATATCAGTTAAACGCTTTGATATTTGCCATTGAGACCAAAATGTTCTTTGTAACTTTGAGGGAAGAATGAAAAAAAACCCCTCCAAAAGGCGTTTGATGCTCATTTTTCAGACAAAACATTATCTGTGAAATTTCCAGATGGAATACTTTTTAAGAAAGACCAATTTTAATAAGCAGTTGCAGGAAGAAGTTTGTGCTAATGCAGTCTGCAGCCTTGAACATGCTGAGGACTGTGTGTTGAGTGTGTGATGGGTAGAGGAAGAGTTGCTGTGACCTGTGCTTATCTCAGAAGAACAGCTTTATGCAATGCTGAAGTGGCTGTGCTTACTTTAGGACATAAAACATGCAATTTGCTTTATGTGGAGTTGGCATGCTGTGACAGTGGCTGTTTCACTTCTCATAATAGCCCCCTGTTCCTTTATGATCCTCAGGACTGTTCTTTAAATACATTAGTTGTCTTGCTTTGTACGTTTACTTTGTGAGGTCTTTGAGGTAGGGACAGTCACAAAAGCTAGGAGAAGGCAGATCCCATTCTCAATAAGATTGTCCAGGTGTAATGAAACACAAAGATCTCATAAGAGCATCACTTTGGTCAAAGCTTGAAGAAGATGAAGAATCGGTATGCAGTTACACTCTGAGCAGCTACTGGAAAAAGTAGCTCAAGAAACAGAAGAAATATCTTGTTTGCTGCCTTTCATTGAAGTCTGGATCAAATTTGCTTATATTTCATTGCAGTTTTGGTTTAGGGAAAATAAAGATTTCCTTCTGTTAGGCATCAATACTGTCAGGAATTGTTGAGATTGTGATACATTCACAGGCCATTTATTCAGTCAGCGCAATCTCACTTCACACCATTTACTATAGGATCATTATTTAAAAAGCAAATGAGTCCTAGAATGAAGAGAGTGGCTACACCTGTATCAGTAAAGAGAAGACATCACAGATTACCCGCTGGCCCTGGGGATGAGTGGCCCAGCTCACTGAACTCTGTTACCCCCAAAACAGGGTGGCCAGACTCACTTCACCAGTCAGCACTATCATCCCCATTTTAAAATGAAGAATAAAATGATACAGGAGGACGAATGGTCTATAGAGATATTTGAGCTACCTCAGCTATTGCTAGAAGTCTAACGTCACAGGACTCAATGTTGGCTAATTTTCCAGTCTTCTCAGGTCTATGACTACAGATATACCCTCAGGGTTACAATGCAGATCAGTGTAAAGATACCAGCATGAACTCATTTGGACGTTGCTCAGGACCCAGAAATAGGCCAGCCACAGCAGCATGAGGCTCCAAATACACCAATTCATCACAGTCAGACTGCTTCCCAGACAGTGCAGTGTAGACCTTCACAAGGGTGTTGTCCAAGATCACACAAGAAGTTTGACCTTATGGCAAAATTGAATTTCTCTCCCCCAAATCTCAGCCTTATACAGGACTGTTGACTCATTGTTCCTCTCTTTAGGAGATTAGATTTCATTTCTGTGGCAAATCAAACACGAGTCTCCCTAAGACCATTGTTCCACAGAACAGAGACTGCTGGCAGTTGTTCGCAGACTTGAAGGCCCATAAAATAAATTATGTGGTTATTTACTGGGGGGACAACAAGATACTTTTAAATCTGTAACAAATATATTTCTAGATTGAATCTGTTAAGATTGTAGTTGGTAGGMATTTTGCCGCTGTTTTCGGTGAATATAGCCCTGAGAAATTTGAAAGCGCGAAGACCTCGAGTGAGTTTTCATTTTAGAAAACATGAGAAATGGTATGCGGAGAAAACTTCTGTACAAACTACAACAACTTGACAGATCTTCTGCTGAGGATAGAGCGCACCAGAGCAAACCAATATGTCTTAATTAATAATCCTGTCTACTCAGTACAACTGCAGTAATACTAATCATTGCCTGAGAAGCTGTGGAAGAGTCTTGGCTGAATACAAAGGCTTTTTAGACTTCTGTTTGATTTGCTCTTTCAGAACTGTAGTGTTTTGAAGATAAACAAAAACTGCTAATGAATATGTATGTGTTTCCTGATGTAGAGTATGTCAGTGAATATTTTAGGATGGTTTTGTAGTCTGCAATGAACATGCTCCTTTGAAGTTTTTACTGATTTAAAAATGCAGTCGTTATGTTTGGGTCACACATCAGTTTACTGATTCAGTTAAACAAAGAAAGTAAGCTTGGACAAAATATTTAAAGACAAGAACACTTTTCAACCTCAAACAGCAAAATACCTTGAAAATTCTTTCCAATAGCTGCAAGACAGTTAAAAATTCTTTTAACAATATGGAACAAGCTTGATTTTTACCTGTTAGAAAAAACAACAAAACCCACCATTTTCTTGTCTGCTTAAACAAGAAAAGTGAATGAGTTAGGAGACACCAGGGGACTAGAGACGTCCATATGAAGGTTGCATGGAGACTATACTGTGCAGCACCTGCTGTCCAGCATGCTGACTTCATGCCCTGCCATCCAGGGAGAGCAGTGGCAGCTGGGGTCTGGCAGCATGGCCGTTTGCTTGGTGGCTGTTCGTGTGGTCTGATTTCAGAATCGCAGCTGCAGGAACATCCTTTGACTCAACTTTGACGGGAAGCCAAGGTGGGTGAAATGAAGTCTTCAGTTTTATTTCAAAAGTAGGGGGAAAATGAAGCACTCGGTACTTAACATTAGATTTCCATTTTATCTTTGTGATTTTTAACATTCCAGTGTCAATCAAAAGACTTTAGTGAGGACATCAACCTGTTGCATAAGGTACTGCACAAGCTCAGGATAAGGTAGTTCCTGTCCCAACAAAATGGCAGTCTAAAAGATAAAACAGAGAAGATGGGAAAAGGAATAAGGGCTTGAAGAGGCAAAGTTGCTTACACCAGATTATAAGAAGTGAAGAATGTGATGTCCCCTCCAGACTAATTCACAGACTGGCAATAGATTTGTGGGCAGCAAACTCACAAAATCACAGAATGGTTGAGGTTGGCAGAGACCTCTGGAGAGGTCATTTGGTCCAACTCTCCTGCTCAAGCAGGATCACCCAGAGCCAGTTACCCTAAACCATGTCCAGACAGCTTTTGAATATCTCCAGGGATGGAAACTTCACAACCTCCCTGGGCAACCTGCTCCAGTGCTCAGTTACCCTCACAGTAAAAAAAGTGTTTCCTGATGATGACAGAGCCTCCTGTAGTTTTAGTTTGTGCCCATTGCCTCTGGTCCTGTCACTGGGCACCACTGAAAAGAGCCCGGCTCTGTCCTCTTTGCACCCTCCCTGCAGGTGACATACATTGGTAAGATCCCCTCTGAGCCTTCTCTCCTCCAGGCTAAGCAGTCCCAGCTCTCTCAGACTTTCCTTATGGGAGAGAGGCTCCATTCCCTTCGTCATCTTCGTGGCCCTTCATTGGACTCTCTTCAGTATGTCCATATCTCTCTTGTACTGGGGAACTGGACACAGTACTCCAGGTGTGGCCTCACCAGTGCCGAGTAGTCTCCTAGATATTAAAGGTGAAACACTCAGGGAACAAGCAATTAGGGCTACCTAACTCTAGCATCTATGACAAAATGCAAGCCAGATTTATTCAGCGATCTCCTTGCATTTCACTGTGTGGAACATCTGGAAGTGGTTTGTTCTGAGCTAGTAGGGCTCTTTCGTTTTGTACCAAACTGACATCTAAAATTGGATGACAGGGAAGGCATCTTACAGCCTGAAATCAACATTTCCCTGGTGTCAAAAGGGGAAGGATGTCTTACCAATGTGTACTTGAGATTTGAGCCATGTCCTGTTGAAATATGTTCCTGGAGTCCTGAAGAGTGGCTTGCTAGCACAGGTCATAGTGCTGAGAAATATGGTAACTGGCTTCCTTTGCAAAGACGATCCTGCAAACAGTGTGTGGAGCTGTCCRGAGACTCCTGCTCTGTCCGTCGCCCTGATGAGCTGCAGCTCTGCAACATGCTGCTGGGCAAGGTAACCACAGGGGGACATAAGTACATGAGCAAAGCAGCAGGTCTGGAGAGTGATGTGGATGAGCTGAGGAGGAGCAAGTGGTAAAAGTGCCTTGAAATGGATACTACGAGGATTTGTGGGAAAATTTGAAGGTGCCTTAGGCACAGTATGGTCATATTTGCAGATACTCTGAGGGTGCTTTAAGGATCTGCTGTGTGGATCTAAATGAGTAGTCCTCATGAATAAGCTAACAGAGTAATGTAAACATGGACAATGTGAACCCTGAAGTTAAGAGAGGTCTCAAGCTAGTTGCATGAACTCAAGATTTTCTAGAAGCCAAAATGCATAATATTTTCCAAACCAAATCCACCTTGCTAGATTAAGCTTTATTTCATCAAATAAATGCCATAGTTAGTGCAATCCACCCAATTTGGTAGTTGAAATTAACTGTACAGAATAGATAGCATTGCATGCCCACTTAGATACTACATCCAGCCTCTCCCCAGTACAACCAAATGGTTTCAGGTATCATAAACACCATGCCAGAGTTAGAGATGTTCATTTGAACTTTTGATAGTCTGGTATAAACAAAGCTGAGCTGTTTAGATCTTTTAGGTGACACCTTCATCTTCATTTTAGCTTCCTTAATTGATTGCTTGGCCTTCTCTCCAAACCTGGGCGTGTCTGTAAAAATAGAGCATAGCTCATCTTCTRCATGTGAGCGCTCATTTAACCTTCCTGTAGATGCTTGTGATTTACTTTTCAAGTAAAAATAGCTTTGATGTCTTTGCGTGTCTCATGGATCTTGTTCTTGGTACCAGGAACGAGATTCCTAGATAGTCTAGATTACTACATTATGTCTAGTAAATTAGATAGATGAAACCTTTCCTTGTTCCTCTATATCTCTCTAAATTGTTCTGGACAACACAGCTCATTTGAATTGAGTTGTTTTTTTCATGATAGGAAGCAATTCTGCATCCACCTTTGGAGAAAAAGGGATGGCATTGGTCCTAGGAGCACTGCTGGTAGCTGTGTACCAAACAGACCACTCGGATCAATCTGCAGTCATTAACAACTGGGACCCCACTCCCTCGTTCCACCCATTACTTAATGAGCAAGATCAGAAGTGGGCTTTCAACACATATTCTATATATTTATCTCATTTAACTACAGAAGCTTATCTCACAATTCCTTCCTGGATTGGACCTTCTTGGGCCACTCCTGTTGGAAAATCTGTAAATGCTGTAATCTCTAAATGAAATGTGTGCACGCATAAATGTACGTACGTGCTTATACCTAAAAATGTGATGCCTTCCTCACAAGTAGAAGTCTTTAAATCAGGAGTAGAGTGTTTACTTAACGATATTCCTTAGCTCAGCCAGAAATAATAGACTCAGCAGAGGGCTTGATGAAACTCTGTTGCCTGTTCAGTGCAGGAGATGAAACAAAGTAATTGCCACTGTCCCTTCCGAACTTGGAGACCTATGGAAAGAGAAGGTGAGAAATAACCAATGTAAGAGAGGGGAGACAAGAAAACTTAAAGCAGATAAATGCTACTAAGTGTCATATAGCCCTTTTAAGCAAAAACTTACACTTGATTTGAGTGAAATCAGAACAATTTTTCTGGATATGTAAGTGCACTGGGACTGCCCGCAGATGTGGGAGTAGCTGCCTCCCCTCTGACTCCACACTTTCATAGGGCTTGAACCCTTGGTCCTTTGCAAGTGTGGTGCCTCTTAATTGCAAGGCTGTGTGCTTTAGGAGAGCTTGCAGGACTGCCTGAGACCAGGAATCAGCACAACCAGGTTCCAAGAGGTGTGCCTGCCTTGGACTTAAGGTATGTTTAAGCACGATGAGGAGATTGGAGGAAGTCAAATCATGAACAGGATTGATGGAGGGTAAGGTCGTGGAAGGGACATCATTCAGTCACCAAACATCTTGGTGCAGTTGTTGGTACAATAGGAAAAATCCCAACCTTAGCTACACCTTGAGGTGCACCAATGAATCTTGAAGTGGAGGCAAAGATTTCCAATATTTGTCTGTGTCAGGATGTGCCATATACAGCCCTACACACACACACACACACACACACACACATATATAACGCTTTCCAAAACTGCTGTCCTAGCAGACCAGCCACATCCAACCATTTGGGTTGCATTTGAGGTTATTTTGGAAGCAGTGTTCACCTCTGCCATGGGATGAAGGGACGCGGCTTAACATAAGACCATTTATAAGACTTAAAGCACAGAGAGTTGACTTCAGCCACCAATGCTGAAGCCATTGCAAGCTGCAGCCCAAACCTCCTTAGAGCCCTGAAATCCTCGCTCTGGATCTCTCTGGAGCAGATGCTGATCTGTGTGTGTGCACGCTGATGCTCCTGTGATGCAACCAGCTGGAGATTAGTGAAACCCTATTTTTACTGATGACTTAAAGCAGGATTCCCAGTCCCTGAGGGGGAGGGGACCGCTCCTGCAACCAGCGATGCATCTGACATAAGCACAGCACTGCAGTCCTGTGAGAAAATTAGCATTACAATCAGCTTTACTGCATCCCCCAGAAATCCTGTAAGGAGGAAGTCTCCAATGAGGTCATTTCATGCTGGGTGGTTCACCATGGTGACTCCTGTTCCAGCCTCGCACTGGTGCTACCTGGCTAGAGCTTTGTGCAGGCAAGGCAGGAGGCTCTGCCGCTGAGGCTCCCCTGTTCTCCATTCATTTAGGTCCCTGGTGTCACCTCCTGGGGTGGTGGCAGTAGCAGAGAGCCCTTGGAGCAGACCCGTGACATGCCAGCAAGCGCTGTTTCTCTCCAACGTAGGCACCAGGTTGCAGATGCCAATGGGAGGAAGGACACTTATCAATTGGCATTGGTCTCTGAATGAGTCCAGGCTGAGCTCAGGTTGGGCTGCCTGCTCCCAGGCGGAGCTGGAGTGTTTAGGAAAGGTTTCAATTCCAGCTGATGAAGCTGACAGGTGTCAGGCTACAGCTGCGGAATGAAGGCTGCTCTTTGATGGGAGCTGCTGACCTTCTTGCTAATCTGGGGGAGAGCCGTGGCCAAGTGCTCTCTGCGGTTAGAGATTTGCAGGAAAACTGCATAGTCTTTCACCTGCTTGATGTTTTGTCTACGTCAGGTTTGGCAACCACTTAGAGAAAAGATTAATTTTGTTGTTTTTTTTCTTCACAAGCATTTTGTGTTTAGTTATTCAGAAGCCAGGGATTAACAGTTGCATTCCTCTCTTTCCAGCAGGAGCTATGCCAAAATGCACATTTGCTTGCAGTCAGGAACCAACGCTGCCTGCTCCGGTACCGATGGCGCTGACTTTGCATTGTACCTCCCAGAACCTGCTCAATTTACACTGTCAATGTGAATCAACTCAAGAGCAAATGTCTTGGTCAGTGATTGCACAAGTACCGGCTCATGTTCAGTTCTTAAATTTACACAGCAGCTGTGGAGTTGTGTTAAACAGATTATTTGAGAAAGTGCTTTTGGACCATGCCAAGTATCCCGTAAACAGAACAGGGTAGCAGTGCTGGTTAGTGCTTGAGTTTAGCAAAAGGGATCTTCTGCAGCAAGCTAAGGGAGCACTGTTACGAAACGTTTCTGGCTTGAAAGCCAAGCGTTGTTGGACCAAACATCCTGCCTACCAATTTGATCTTGTTCCAGCAGTTATTCCAAAGAGCTGATGTATATCTAGTTTGTTATCATTCTGACTGTAAGAAAAGAGCGATCTCTGAAACACCTTGGGCCAATTCTGCAATTGCATGTAGGGTGGATGTCTCTGCAAGTTTTGGGTGTGGAAGCTCTGGCGGACAGAGATCAAGAAGAATGTCAACGCCAGGTTTTGTCTTGTGCCTCCCAGGAGGCTCAACACAACACAAGGGAGGAAAACGGCTTCATGGTGTCTTTGCGTTTCTGGGCCTCGGGACTGATCCAAGGRCTGGCACAGCTGCCAGCCATCACCCCAAGCGTTGCTATAGTTTATAGATGCTGCCCACAGTTGCCCACCAGCTGCTATGCAACCCAAAATAGCCTCAGCACAAAGCACTCCAGGAAGCCCCCTCTTCTTTTCCCTCCATGTCCCCTTCATCCGGCGCTCTGATGTGGAGGGGTTAGACTGAAATGAAGAGGTTACCTCATGAATGAATTGAATTAATTTAATTCATTTTTAATGAAGTAAAAAAAAAAAGCAGATTTTCTGTTGCAGATTTGAAATGAAACAGCGTTTTGTTTTTCTAATTGTTCTTAGCATTTGTTTTTGCCTCTTAGGATAATTTTAATACTTGCTTCATCTCTTTTTGCCTTGTAGGAAATAACAAGAGATGTTAGGGATTTTTCATTTCCCTTTTCCATCTGCTTTTTCTCTTGCCACTCTGTAGCTATTTAATACTTGTCTGGTAGGGGGAAGGGAAGAATGGTAAAAAAAACCATTTAAAAATGTTACTGTATCGATGGCATTTCTTTTTCTTTTCTATTTTTCCCTTYGAAACACTTCCAAACCTGGGAAATTTAGAAAAGCTAGGTCTTGATCCTACAACCATGTAAGAAGTTGTGTACCAAGTCAGAACAAAAGTCCATCTGGCACAGTATTTATCTCCAAGAATGACCAGTAAGAGGTACGTAGAGCCAAGTCCGAAAAAGAGAGCAAGAACAGTTATATGTACTCAAAATATTTTCCAGACATTTGTGGCTGGGAGACTAGAAATGATGCCTTGGTGTGTAATACTGTTTCACTCTTGTCATTGCCATCTTCCTTTTCACTTGGTATGGGACCAAGGTTCAAAGACAAGGTTAGATCCTTTGCTCCTGCTGCAAAATTGAAGTCATGAATGACCACAAGTGACCACTGAATTTGTGGGGGGGGTGTCCCCAAAATTTCAGGTCATGCACGGTGAAATATTTATAGACATTCTTGGTTTCTAAATGTGTTGTGACCATTCAGCACAGACTGGCTATGAAAGACCTGAGTACAGCCATGGTGTGGGATGAAAATATTTGTTAAATAGGCAATACTAGTCCAGGAGGTTGTTGGAATGCTTGGATGAGAAATCAATCTTATCAGAGCCAGTAGAAAATGGAGAGGATATATATTGAGAAAACTTGGAAATTTACTAACTGAATATAATAACTGAAATACATGTTTAGAAATTTTCACTTAAGCCTCTTAAAAAACAGTGGAGAAAAGCAAGAGCCGTTTGTTCGCTTGTTCTTTTTGTATTCCTCTTTCCCCTTGGTGTTGTATTTCTTCCTGAGTAAAGTAATTTCTTTCTAAAAGGTGTTACACAATTTTCTCCTTTATACAGCATTGCTGTATATTACGGCATAGCTTAAACATCCCATCTCAACATCACCTACGTTTCACCGCGGAGGAGGTAGTCCCTGATCACCCACACACASATATCTCATGAGCGTACCTGATGGCTGCTGCTCGGGTGCTTTGTTATGAGAAACCGCTACTGTTCAACTGATCAATGTGAAAAATCTTACCAGGGTGCTGATGGGTGTGCTGAGAGGACAACAAGGTCCCCTGGCCTCCCAGCCTTGATCGCGTTATATTACGATCACGGAGATGCTCTGCTCATGGAGGGCTTCTCACTCCCCTTTGCCTGTTCAGCTTTTGACAGTTTTTCTTTCTCATTGAACAAGACATCCTGCATCCTACAAGAGAGATGATTTTAGTGACGTCTTTGAGGTGTGCAAATTGTAAGCAGGATTTGCTGCTTTGAGTTAGTATTTCATTCCCTGCCATGAAGACAAGCGCAGGACGGCTCCTGAGGGTTACCCTGCCGTGCCTGCTGCTAACACGCATTTGCCACAGCTTTGAACTTACCTCCGAGATAGGAGATGAGCTGTCGGAGAGCCTGGATTTTTTCTTCTCCTCTTCCCTCAGGTACATTGCTCTAGTTTGGTCATCCTCACCAGGACGTTTATAGCTTTGCCACAAAACAAAGTTTTTGCCATTAACCCTGTGAAGCCACGTGAAGTTTTCACCCCTTGCTTCGGAGTGGAGGGCTGGGAAATGCAACATCATGGTTGTACCCTCCTAGTGAAAGAGGCTGTCAGGGAGAAGGTGGGGAGGAAGAAGAATGATCTGAGAGAGCTTTCCAAGGGTGTCTGGTCAGCTTTAAGGGAGAACAAAGCTGCCTTAACACTTGGGTTCGTTGCTGACTTTTAGGCTTGGAAAATTGCCCATTTGGCTGCTGAGGCAGCAGCCTGAATTGTTGTGCAACTTGGCTGTGAAGGGAATGCAAAGGGATTTCTTCCCCTTCAGGTTCACGCATCACTAACCATGCCAGGCGTGTTGCTCCGTACTGTACACCCTGAATGAATAAACTGCTTCTAATAAAGAACCGATGTTGCTAATATCTTTGTGTAATTTAAACCAAGGCTTTTTGAATTTAGCTCATTTGGGGAAGAAAAAAAACCGGTGATGTTGCAAACGCTCATGCATCTGATTAACTTCGCTGCTTAGCTTAATTTGCAGGATCAGGGCCTTAGCTATCAAGAGGCTACATGGCATTACAGCCCTTCTATACATCTTCATTAGAGTATCTTTCTTACGAATTTGCTTTCATGTGTGTTTTTACAACCTCAGTCATAAACTGGATTGTATCTGCCAGCAGCAGTGTTTAACTATGTCAGCTCCTCGGTGCCTGAGCTAATCCCTTGTCCTTCTTGACAGGAGTCGGGGGGAGTGCTGTTTCCTAAGGATCGATGCACAAAAGTTGCCATGTTGCTGGTCATTTGCCTAAAAAATTGAGGAGATCATGAGTTTTTATTTGGGCCAGCATTTTTGCCCATTCAGGGTTTTTTGTTTGAGTTTTTTTGCAATTTTCTGTAAGAGCAGAATTGTTACTTCTCTCCAAATTTACTCATTTTCAGGATTGCAAGCAGGTGTTTTTTCCTGCTAAGCTTTCTCTTCCTTCTATTCCTCTCCTTTCCATTCTGGCCTCCCTGCAGTTTTTACTCTTCCTTTTCTATTTTTTTCTATTTCTAGTCCATCTTCTCTTCCATTTCCAATTTTTTTTTTCAGTGACATGATGGCAAAATAGTTCCTCACAGCTTCCTCCAGCTGCTGTGGCTGCTCCATCTCATATTTTCAGATTTTAAATCTGGCAACCCTAGTGGGTGTCCATCTGGGGAATTATACAGGTGCAGAAAGGAGCAAGTGTTTCTCCTCTCGAAGGTCTGCGTTGTTGCTGCCCTTCCTGGCGTTGAAGGACATGCTCCCTCAACCGGCAGCTCCCTCCGAGGTGCCATGGCTCTTGGCTGCCTCCCACCCAAAGCACTGTGTGAAAAGCTTGACAGAGGCTGAGATCTGAGTGCAGATATTAAAACACGAAGACTGCATTTTTTTTAAGGGTTGTGCCTAATCCTTTCTCTCCTGGGGCCCTATTTTTTGGAGTCCAAATATTTCTTACAGGACTCATAACTTGTAGAGGCAGATGTAGCACTGGCAGCCCCCCACTTGTAAGAGACATGGAGGAAAATTTCGGCTACATGGGTCCCCACGTAAGTGCTGCTGCACTTGGTCCATGGCTGAAGCATCCTCAAGCCGGGGGATCCTGCCAGCTGTCTCCTTGCCATGCCATCAGAGACGCAGGTGCAATATGTGGGCACTCAAAATAAATGCACGYGGGCAGTCCCTGCTGAGAGTTCATGGCAGGCAGAGATCTGCTGGAGGTTGCTTTAGATACAGGGCTTTACATGCCTCAAAGACATATATGCATAATATRTCTGTTTATTTGAAAATTGTTTTATGAGTTGTTGGGTTTTTTTCCATGGGCATGTGCAAACCTAAATTATGGCAGAACTAAATTATGGCAGAAGTAGAGAAGATATCTGTAAATTATGATACCCTTTCCATTAGTCACAGTATTATATTAAAGTGCTTTAACTTTTTTATTTGGTTACATCACTTGGTAAATTAAGCCCCAGTCCTGCAGTGAGAGACAGGAGGAAGGAGCCCGAAGTCCACACAGAGCATCAGTGAAATCTTTGCATAGAGCATCTGCCTTCTTGCTGCACGAACTGGACATCAGTCAAAAGTTGCATTTGGTTATAAAAATCCAGGATGGGCAAGTGTTGGTCATTTGGTGCCTCAGAACCTCTCGGTGGCACCTCCAGTYCCCCACTGTCTCCAGTGGTTTCTAGGGCTGCTGCCTGGTCCCCCTGGAGCTGGGGCCACCTCGCCTGCTTCTGCTGGTCCATGGAGCCCGGCCAGAGTGGACACGGGGAGCAGGAGCCTGTGGAGCTTTGCAGAGGTGAGGGGCTCCATTGGGGGACTGTGTTCGCTGAGGCCAACCGGGCTTTTATAAGAAGTGATGGGCTCAAACGTCTGCTGGTACCCCAAAATGCTGCGTCCCAAGGCAGCATCCCAGGTCTGAGCTTTGAAAGCAGGTTTGCAGAAGGGCTGAGCATCACCTGCGGGATTGGGGCTGGGATTGGGGCTGGGGGCGGAGGGCGAAGATCTTTCTAACACTGGTGGAAAAAATTGTATTTTTTTGGTTCAGTTTTCAGACAGACTTTCTGATATGCCCACCAGCCTCAGAAGTGCTTCCTCATCCCCAGGGAGCTGCTTTGCTGCTCCTGCTGCTGACTTGGGTCTTCCMAGAGGACAGCAGCGCTGCTTGCGCTGGGGAATGCCACCGGGTGCTGTTGCCCGTGTGGTGGGGGTAGTGCCATGAGAGCAGGGCGATCATTTGCTTTCCAGTGAAAATAAATCTGATACCAGCTCCTATTCTGCTTGGGTGAAATACCTGCCTCAAAGAGACCAGCRAGTGAAGGGTGATCAGAACGGGCTGGCTTTGCAGTCTCCTTTCTGTAAAACTCCTTCCTAATGAAATCCCCTTTCTGTAAAACTTCCCTTCCTAACCAACGTTCCCTTTCTGTAAAACTTCCAGTTTTCAATAAAACTTCCAGTTACAGTCCCCTTTCTGTAAAACCTCCCTTTAAAACTTCCAACCCGCAGGCTCAGGAACGGACCCAGTCACGCTGGAAAAGTGTCAGCTCAATATTAAAAGGTGCGATAATCACCCCTGAAAAAAAGGAGCGTTACTGATGCTTAAGTCAATAGCTGCTTATAGCCATTGGGGGACTTGCTGCTCGCTTCGTGTTTGCTTTTTCCCCTGCAGGACTCGGTCGGTCAGTCAGCAGAGCATGGTTTCCTTCACAGTCTGGAGCACTGGAGACGCGGTGTTTAGTTAAGTGCACACCAAGCCTTCATTGAGAGTTGTGGCATCTCCACAGAGGCAGCAGCTGAGGCTTCAGATTTTTTCCTGCATCTGAGATTCATGGTGCCATCGCCTGACGGTGATTTGGGGCAAGCGCCATCCACAGCCAGCCAACAGGAGGGTCAAATCTGCAACCGGGGCCACACGCCGTGGTGCACGAAACTGCACAAACTGCTCCCCGAGCTCCGCTGCTGGAGTCATCGCGCAGTGCCCTGCAAGCCAGAGGGATTTTGGGGACCTGACCTCGCTGGCGTAGGCTGGCTTTGTTTGTTAAGCTCATCTGCACACTGTGAGCTAAGGTGCTCGGGAAGACCCGTGCAGCACCCTTCTTCCCAGGCACACTCGTCGTGGTGGTGATTCCACCTGGCTCCAGCTAAGAAGGCTTTGGCATATATTGACAGTAATGTACACAGGGGGAAAAACTCCCCATCTGTGGTCGTGTAGCAGAGAGACGAGTGGCTGCATTTCTTAACAGATGGCATAACAAACTACACGAAACGCGCGTCCCCCTGAGACATATAACCTGACATCAGATAGTTTCAACAACATATTGAAATAAGTCCTCCCTGATGAACACCGTGGCTTCAGACGCAGCCATACCTCTCTCCCCGAATCCCTTGACAAAGCCGTGGGTGATGGAGGCACAGCAGTTTTGAGGGGTCCCACCCTGCTGCCTCCGCCGGCAGCAGGATTTGGGGTGGCAGGCTGCGCAGTGACTGAGACAGCCCCCAGATGCCGGGGACTGGAGAAGCGGGGAGCTGAGGCATTAGTACTTCTCCGTAGGTAGTAAGTCTTTTCAAGATGAATAAGCTCTTTGTTCTGAGAAATGCTTACTTTAAACATCTGTGGTAGGAGTTTTAGCATTTTACTTTAGGGATAATAGACTTGGGCTTGTCTAAATGGAAAGGGAGCAGAACCACCTTGAGGAACAAGCGAGTTCAGAAGTTGCTTTTGCTGTTGGGAAGCTCCACGTAGTGGAGCACTGCCCTAAAGCTGGGCAGTGGGCAGATCATCCTGGCCTTCACGATACTCTGGACATGTGAAACAATGCTCAAATATGACCAAATTTGAGAATTTGGGAGCTGGAAATCATAGTGCTCAGCAGCCCAGATGGACCCATCAGCACCAGAGGTACCTGGTGTGGCTGTAGGGGCCAGGACAGGGCTCCCATTCCATGTCTGCCCAGGGCTGGGGATGCTCCATGCTGGTACGGCAGCGATCCACTCCTCGATTTTGTCCTCGGTGATTGCAGTGAGCGAGGAAGAGACAGAAACAGCCTGCCTGACATGCAAATAGCATCAGCATCAGATGGAGCGGGAGCTAGTGGGGAAACAAACATTAAATTAATTTAGTTCACAACTCTCCTGTAGGGTATGGGATCTCCCTGTTTTCCCAGGAAGAAGTCTAGAGAGATTAATGTCAAAAAGATCCACTAATTTTGATGACCCAATTTGCATGCCTAATGACCTGATTTTTCTGAACACTTCACGTTCTCTAGCACTTTATGCGCTGGAAGGACAGTGCCCTTGTTTTCTTTCACAGCAACGAGTGCTCAGCATTTTTGTGAATCACAACTTGGGGCATTAATTTATGCATTCAAAAAACAAAACCCCACACAATTACTGGGACAAAGCTTTCGATGTATGGTTTGGATGACTTGGCAGTATCTCAGAGAAACTCTTCAGCAGTGACAGAGATAGCAGCCAGTTCCCCAGGACACCATTCAGCTGCCTTCACCATGTCTCCTTCCTCCTCCTCAAATTTCCTGCCTCGTTCACTGGGCAGCTTCCAGTTTCAGAAACAAATGAGGGGGGAATTCAGTGGACACAGGGCTCTTTCCCAGCCGACACTAACGCAGGCATTTTCTGACTTCTGAGATCCTGATCTGCAAGCTTAATATACTTGTGTAATTACTTCTGTGTAGCACAGCATCTTTTTTTAGCTCTTTTACGGTTTGGTACATCAGATCCCATCTCCAAAGAACTTACACTCTTTTAACATATGGAATATCTCTGTAGGTTCCTTCTTGGGCTCTGCAGTTACGCATGTGGTTTTGAAMCCAGGGAGGTCCCCAAAGGCCACCACTGTGGTCCCACAAGTTGTATTACCAACAAAAGGGGAAGCTCTGCCCTTCCCACCTCCTCCACTGCTGCTTCCCACAGTGCCACCATCGCAGGTATGTGCTGCAGTCACGCGGAGACCAGACCAGAGGACTGACCCAGGCTAAAACCAAGGCTGAGACTTCATCCATGGAGCTGAAATATAAAATACATTGCAATATGGACTGGCTGCTGAAAAGGAGCAATATCACTTCGCTTCAACCTTCCACTGTTGGCTGCACCCATCGGGTGCTGGTCTGGCCCCACCACGGACCAGTGCAGGGGGACAAGCTGGCCAAAACCTCTCCCCTAGTATTTGTGGGGTATTTGCTGTGTTACTTATCTCAGTGTAACTTGTTCCTCATATGAGGAAAGCCTGCCTCGTGTCATGAGGTTTACATTCCCTGCATGTACATACGTGCCGGATGCATACCGTGCTACCTGCACAGTGCTCTGCTGCACTATATAGAAACCCAGATCTTCGGGGGGAAAATGTTTAAGTGGCTGATCTGTACCTAGGCTGATCTGTATGGCCCACAGAGAAGTTAAAATACAGCAACCTTCTAAAGGAGCAACATAGACTTTTGGCTGTAACATGTTACACACGGATTCGAGACAGACAGCGAAGGAGAAACACTGGTGGTTCTCTTGAAATCAAATGTCAAATAAAATCAACACGATTTAATTAAAAGGAAAAAAATCTTTCCAAAAAATCTTTGAATTAGATTGAAGACTCTATCTCTTAAGAACATACCGCAAGCTTAATTTTTGATGTTACAGTTAAATAAAGACATACTTATCTGATTAGCTGTAATCCTCTCATGTTTATTCCTTGAGTCAGAGGCCTTATAAAAATGTGTCTGAGATTTAGAAGTGGGACCCAAGGACAGCCTGCACCTGGTCTCTGCGTCTGATTGCGGGGAGATATCTCTGTGGCGTTAACAACAGAGAATTACTCAGCTGTTTTGATAATCTCCATTGTGTTCAGAACCGAAATGTAAAACAAATGTATTTGTCTGCCTGCTTCCACAGTTACCAGTTCTCACCTGAGATTTTTGGATTTCCCCCGCTTTGTAACAGAACTGGAGCATTGACTTGACCAAAATCTAAAGACCCCACGTGAAGGGGGTTGAACATCTCCCCAACCATAAACAGGAACCTCCATCCCACGGCACTGATCCCCTGATTTGGGCTCCCTAAAGGGGACTCCTACATAACATCCTTGTTTCAACCACCATCATCCTCACCGGCTGAGCACAAGGGCTTTGTTTTCTGCATGGCGTCTCCGTGCAGTCACGYCAGGGCAACCTCCGCCACGCATCTGAACTGGTCGCCCCAGCTCCACGTACAGGCAAGGCAGAAGTCGGCAGCGAAATCGAGATCATGATTCATCCCATGCCTGAAATAGGTCAGACCATCAATGGGGATCACACCCTGGATCTCGCTCCCCTGGCTGTAATGAGGATGTAGCTCTAGAAGTCTACGTTGCAGACGTCTGAAGGTGAGATAAAACCCATCCAAGAACACTAATATTCAGTTATTTTCTGTTAAACTCATATTCTAACTGTGGAAATGATTCAGGAAAATCTGGTTGGTGACTGTTTTTTTAGACATTTAAAAACTAAACACCAAAAATGGGGTGAAGAACATTTTGCAGAGTTTTTTCTGCTCTCTCTGCTGTGTTGGGAGTGACCGAGCTTTCCCTTGCTGCCGTTAGTGGGAGCCATAGCACAGGGCAGGGCAGGACCCTGCTCTGCTTGGGTTCTTGCTCCACTTCTGCACTGGTTGGGATTTTCTGCTGCAAGAATTACAGAAGGCAAAGTCTCAGAGAATGTCCCAGGTGATTTTTTTTCTATCAATTAGTTCATTTGTTTGTGAAAAAATGCCATTTCTGAGGACCAAAATTTCCAAAAATTGTTTGATGAAGAGTTTCATTGATCCCCTGCCCACCGCCCGGTAAATTTTTAACAATATTCAAATAAATAGTTTGAATTTTCATTTTAAAGTGGTCTTTTCAGCCAGAAAAATTGTCAATGTCTGCCATTGACCATTATTTCCCTTTGCACTTCTGTGCTCACAGCTCCTTTGCCTGTGAGCAAATGTTACGTACTACTACTGAAAAATTGTTAGGTTTATAAATCGTAAGAAATGGCATGCTGAATGGCTCTTCTCTGGACTTCAGTCTTTCCATCAGCTAGCCATTTTCTCAAGTTTTATATTTCTTTCATGGTAAAAATCCCATAATATATTACATACATCAAACATCACACTCTCACAGGATTGCATTGATGGCGATGCTGTTTCTGAAGCACCCATGGTAGGAGTGAAAACTGAGTTTGCAGGCCACTGGAAAAATGTTTAAAGAACTCAGAGCCAGAGATCTTTCAATAATCTTTCCCATTTGCAATATAATGGCATATACAAAGAAACTGCTTTTCTCCATGGGGAAATGGGGCTGGTTGTGTTTCTTGCCCCTGGAAGCTGCTCTGCTGTCATGCAGAGATGCTATTCCTCCTTGGGAAGAGCTTTCCTTTTCCAGGGGCTTGAGGAACGGTCCGACTTCCACGTCACAGTGCCATTGCTTTTGGAGGGGGTAGGATSAGGTTCTCCATGCTTAGCAGAACTTCATTATGAAATCTCTGCCGGTGCTTTGTAAGCCATACAGATAAACAATCAAAAAAAGCTTTTCTAACTGATTTGAGAGCACAGCTGTGATAAAGGTGTGATAAAAGGACCAGCTCCAAAACCTGTGTGATCATGGTGGTCCTAGTGTGAGTTACAGCAACATTTCAGATATCTGTTTATTTTAGTTAAAGAAGAAAAGTTTCGGTTACTGTAGACTTAACAGATTTTTATCTCGTATGAAATATGCTTAGCAGAGGACACACTTCAGTATGGTTTCATTGTTAGTAGACCTTCGGCAGTTCGTGTCAAATATCAGTATAATGGACTTACACACGCTATTGATTTAATGACAACTATCACTGTGAGGAATTGATCTAATGTTTTCATTAGACTTAAAAAATGTTTTAACAACAAGTTCATTCAGAACTGGATAATTGCAAAGCCCTACATGGCCAAAGATCACATTCCCTATAGAAGTGTAGTTTAGATGATCTTTCTAGAAGATAAGTAGATTAATAATAATAGAGGCACAGTTGAGGGAAATTAAAGCTAGTCTTCATGCCTTAAAAAACATAAATAAATTGAATTATCACCTATTATATTACTGGAGGGAATTTTCTGAACTTTTGAACAAATCTTAATGAATATGCAATGGTATTTTGCTTGCTCTGATAGGCACAACATAACTGCTTTTGTTAGCCCTCTGTCTTTTTGTCTGTCCTTTTCCCTCCTCGCCCAGTGGACATTAGCTGAGATGGGTCTCTTCTGCTTGGGTTGGATATAAAATTTTGTTCGTTTTTAGCAGCGATAGCATCTTTTGCTCTTGTATGTGAACAGGCCAGGGAGGGGCATTTTGTGGGAGATTTCAGCTGTCCTGATGGGTACAACAATGATGTTGGACTGTCCTCCAAGGAGGGCTCCACSTTACTGGCTGTGATTGAAGCTACGCCGGACTGATTAGTGGCTCTGCACGAGGGCATTGCCTAAATACAGGTGGAGAAAGATGTTTTCTGTTCTGATGTGGAAGCTGCAGACACATTTCCCCTGTGACTCTGGGTGGCAGTGGTTTTCTTGCCAAACCATCTTCAGCTTCTGGTCTGCCTTGTACAAAGGCTCCTCCTTTCCAAGTACCATGGTCCATATTTCAGTTTTTTGCTGACACTGGACCCAAAGGCCACGCTGCATGTGCTCACTGCGATGGGTCACGGTTTGCACGTGCCACTGGATCTTCCTTGGCATTGCGGGTTGCTTGCTGCTCTTTGTAAGGGACGGCAGCTTTCAAGACGTTTCTTGAGAGCCTGTCCTGAGCCCGGTCAAATGGGCATTTTTAATGTCTCTGTGCATCTTGTGCTCTGATTGCCTGCAGAGTCTATGGTGTTCAGATCTTTAAGCCAGAYCTCAGATATCTTACAGTGGATGTTTGAAAAAAAAGTAGGCAATAATAGGGTCACTTCGAACATGATGGTCTCAGCCTTAACTGGAATAAAGCCTGGGTCTTCTCTCTTCCCTCCCASCTATGGAAAGACTTACTTGTCCCTAAATTACAGAAGTCTTTTCCTATGAGCCTTACTTTAGACCACATTCTGGTGGATGTAATAATCCAGGGAAGTCTAGAATAAAGAGTATGCCAGGTTATCTAGACTGGCTAGCAAACGGAGCAACTCTGAACCAACATGCCTATATACTACCTCAGAAAAGTCTGAAGCTTCTCTTTCAAGGAAAATCCTGCCCCTTCATATATGTCATGTAGCTTTACCGAACTCAGGGCTCTGGCTGACTGAATACATTTCCAGTATAACCATTAATATCTGATTGGGGCAAACATTGGACCTACATGGAGTCCTACCACAGAACGAATCTGGGAAGTAATGTAGACCCACAAAAAAATCCTAACCCCACCCAAACTACCAAACTATGAGATATATTATTAGGTGTACTCTTGTAGCATTATGTTTTGTAAGAAATACAGTAGTGGATCATTCTGATGGTCAGAAGATGCTCAAAGTGAATAAGAACAATGGAATGAATCCACCCCATCTCTTGCAGCAAAAGTACAACCTACAGCTGCTACTCTATTTCTGCCATCAAAAAGCTGCTTGCAGGCAAACGAACTCCATGGTTAAACTACTGAGGAGCTCAGGCATCCCAGCACAGCCACACAACTAAAACCTTTTGGCTGCAGAGCTGCAGTCTGTGTCACTGTGGCAGGAGGAGAAGAGAAGTCCCTTCCCGAAAGCACGGTGATCTGCAGTGCGGCAGACGAACCTCACATGCTGTGTGGAGCAGTGAGACCAGAGGCACATCGTGGGTGTCCACGGGATCGCCCTGGAACAAAGCTTGGGCTTCTGAACAACATGACATTTGCTTTAAATAACTTCCACAAAAATTCAGCCACTGTGGGAACTAAATGTCTCCATGTGTCCTTTGGGGCCAGGATTTTGTATGCTTCAAGGTATAACGAAGATTAAAGGCAATATTCTTAAATGAACAGGGAGATGCTTATGCCAAAATATACACGAGTAATCTAGAGCATGATACAAAAATGCAAATGCAAGAATAGAAGGAAATCAGGACACTGTAATGCATATTGCTTTAATTTGAGGAGCAAAGGGATTTGAGTGGATTTCTAGGGTATAATGCAATACAGAATAATACAGTGTTTATGTCAGATATAGCTGATGAAAGCTCCCAACAGATCAATGCAGGAAAAGGGTATAAATCAGTAGTATTGGAAGATGTCACTTGAGAGCAAATCTATTCTCAAGCTAAGGTAATATTTTCTGATACTCCCTGTAGTTGAATACAGTTAATGTGAAACAACGTGGGAGAGAGAAAAAATAAATCCAAATGGCACTTGAGGGGAAAATGGAAGTTTAAAATATCATCTCCAGGATCCATCTCCTGCGCAGAGGGATTTGGGTGAGAGAGAGCACCCATCCCGATAGCRATCATTAAGATAATGGCCAACTTTGCAGCTGGGACAGAGGAGAACTTCTGTTTGCCCAGGGCAGGGGACAGCACCCTTCGCTGAAGCATTGCCTCAAGGTGTTGCCCAGCTCTTGGCACTGTGGACAAACCTCTCCTCTAATGGAGAGGCAGACACAGCCCAGCTGAAATGGCAGGGCTCCCTGCAGGCACGTAGGCAGGCGTTGCTCGTGAAAGGAGCAAAGGTGTTGCCACGCTTTTCCTTCGCATTACATTATCTCATTCATTTTGACTGTGTTAAATCACTTTAAGTTAATGTGCTGTATACTAGTGTATGATGGTGTAAAACACCGCTTAAAAAGGTATCTGAAACAATCAGCTTTCCATTGAGCATAGACTTTACGGAGCAAAAAGAAAATGAATAAACATAACCAAGAAAACTACTATTCTTGTCTCCAGTAATTGCTTCTCCTTCATCATCTGTTGAGTTTTAATATGTAAATGAGTGGAGAGAGCCTTCTGGCTTTGCAGTCTCTGTGAGCGAAGGTTCTTGATGACAAATACAATTTTGGAGAAAAAGGGAATTCACTGTGTAGTAAGCCCAAGCTAGGAGTCATTTATACCGCTTTTAAATCGCTGGACTTATTTCCGATCATCGCTGGCATGAAATCAGACCAAGGGAGCACTGACAGAGCCCCTGGTCTTCTGCGTGGGCTGGGTTCCTCCCACCCGTGCTGCATGCCTTCCTACCCCGTTTTTCCCTGAGTTGTTGTAATGTTCTTCCTACAGTAAAAGAGAAAGRTGAGTAGGTCGTTGTGGGTAGAACAAGAGCTGGCTGCAGCGGAGACGTGTGCTATCCCAGTCCCCTGGCACACRTTTGACTGTCTCAGCTGAGCCCATCACTACGCTCCCGAGGTCATGCATGTGAGGGCAGGAGACACAGGCTGGGTAATTGCCACTTTTCTCTCCAAAACTCGGTTTAGCAGTACTTGTAGGGACATCCTCTTCTTTTCTGCCTACAGGAATCATTTTACATGTGTCCGCCCGCTTTAGCTTCCGCTTGATTTCTCTATCTACCTAGAGCTTGGAGTTGAATAGATAGGTAGATAGGTTTGAAGTTATCCTCTTGTGCCTGAATGCCTGTTTTTTTCAGATAAAATTCTCTGACATCTCAAACTTCTATCTTGAACATATATTAGACAAGTTGCTTTGAGTATATTTATATTTGCAGTGCTCACAATGTGATAGCTCCATTGAAGTTTCTGTTAGAAAACACTTTTTTCCTGCACAGGCTGGAGGCGAGGGGAGGGGTCAGTTTGTAAACCAGCCTCACAAGATCTCTCTGACCTGGAAATCAGTTCACTCCGGGGTGAATTCTCAAATGCAGAGAGATAGAGAAGATTGTCTTGTCCTTGGGCCACCAACCTGGATTTGGGGTGTGTGTTTTCCACTGCCTTGCCATGTGCTTGAGCCCTCCTGTGCCTCCAGTGTCCCTTTTTGGGGGGAGAAGGAAGAAGCTGTCCTTCCACCCACCCCATGCCATGATTCCTGGTCTCTTTGTGGAGCTTCCCTGAGCTTCTCCTTCTCCATCACCTGATGGTACTGCTGGACTGCTGTCCTGGAGGTGGTTTTGCAGCAGGGAGCGTAGCAGACCCACGGTGGGAGGTGATGTGACCTCCTTCCTCCAGTCTGCCACTCGCAGATTTTCCCCAGGTTTTGCATGCTGTTTTGCATGCTGGCTTTCCACTGGTTCCAGTGCAGCCTGCGTGGAAGACATCCGGCATTCCTCGTTTGCTGAGGAATTACTTTGTGTAACCGCACTGATTGCCCATGCACAGCTCACTGGGTGATGCACATCTGTGATTTATGCTTTTGCTATTAATCACACATCCAATGTCTGTGCCTTCTGATGATGATCTTATTTTTTTCCTCAAATGCTGCGTAATAAGAAACACTGAGTACTTAGTACTTAGAACTGGGACTCTTTTGGAGTTATATTAATCTAATGATAATTTTCTTTTGAAGTTACCTTTAAAGGCCTGTTGTTTAAACATTTTCCTTTCACCTATGATGTGCCAGATTAATTTTGGTTTGAGTTCAGTACCTAAGCTGTCATGGAGTGCGTAGTAAATTATTTTATAGAAGTCTGTTACACGTTAGAGTATGATATCAAGTTAACAAACAGCTACCTTCATGAACTCACACTGCGTTGCTTTAAGTACATTATTTTTTATATCTGTTATGAATTGAACTCTGAACCAGCACATCATCCTTCCCAGGAGCTGGGCCAGCCTGGGGTTTGGCCAGGTCATTTTACTTTTGAAAATCAGTATAATGTTGACAGTCCTCCAGCCCCCTGCAACTTCCAAGACTTATTGGAAATTCATATTAACATTTCAGTGCTAAGGCTTCTGGGTAGGTTTGCTTACATTTATGTAAATAAAAGTTTAACATAGCTGAAACTGAGACTAGCTCTGAGGTGGGAAGGAAGCAAAGTATGAGCAGGGTCTGCTCAGCACTTAGTAGGAATCGCTAACCAAGAGCCTTGTGGTGGCTTTGAGAAGGCATCAAGCACTCAGGTTCAGGGTAAAAGAGCTGCTAAAACTGGAAGGAAGACTAACTTGAGAACTTTGCTCCTCTGTCTCTTCGTAGAATCATAGAATCATAGAATAGTTTGGATTGGAAGGGACCTTTAAAGGTCATCTAGTCCAACCCCCCTGCCGTGGGCAGGGACATCTTCAACTAGATCAGGTTGCTCAGAGCCCCGTCCAACCTGACCTTGGATGTTTCCAGGGATGGGGCATCTACCACCTCTCTGGGAAAACTGTGCCAGGGTTTCACCACCCTCAGCACGAAAAATTTCTTCCTTATAGCTAGTCTAAATCTCCCCTCTTTTAGTTTAAAGCCATTCCCCCTTGTCCTGTGGCAACAGGCCCTGCTAAAAAGTTTGTCCCCATCTTGTCTTATAAGCCCCCTTTAAGTACTGATARGCTGCAATAAGGTCTCCTCRAAGCCTTCTCTTCTCCAGGCTGAACAACCCCAACTCTCTCAGCCTTTCTTCATAGGAAGGGCATGCAAACTGGGAAGAGATGTGCTGAAAGAAACCCCAAAGGAAACCCCCAGGAAAGGAAATGGGGATCGGATGTGAAGTTGAGGACCATGTTGTGGTCTGCCTGGGGAGCTCAGAAAGCCACGCACCAACTCCCCAGCCCTCAGACAGGGGCTGCAACGCCATGTTCCTCTGTTGGGGGGGGTTGGATCGTATGTGCACAAGCCCCTAGGGAATTTCGGGATTAAATGTCGCTCTCAGGAATGCAGTAACTTCACTTCTTTTAAATACATTTTCACCCCTTTGCTGATGATTAAAGTTCAAGGTCAAGATGCATCTTTCCTTGTGGACATTTGCTTTGATTCCTGATGTGCTTTACTGAAAAATCTCAAACGTACAGTGAAAGAGGTGACAGCATGTCAGAGAACTACATATTTAGTTCTAGCAGCGAGTCAATCAGACATCTAGGCAATTACCCTCTGCTCAGGATGACAACTGAGAGATGTGTTTATTCTGTCTTCAGGAATCTCTGTTATTTTAGGATCCTTTCCAGAGTGCAACCAGTGCTAACTCGTCAGTATGTGGAGATTCTTGTTTATGCTTTGGTTTCCTATCTGGGTGGGATTATTCAGTTATTGACTCGCTGGCCCCCACTCAACCTTTTAAATTCATTTCTACCTTCCACACAATTTCTTGGCAGGAGCTACAGGCTGTCTAAGCCCAAGCCCTCATATCTTCATCTGTGCTGATGAATCTTTTACCTGCTTTTCAAAGGGTATTAGCTCTTCCATGAGCTGTTAGGTGGCACCTCGCTATCACTGCTAAGACCCCTGCATTCGGCTGCGGTTTGGCATCTGCCACAGCCTGACACAGTGGTTTGCTGGTCCTTCCCAGAGCTTCCCACCATGTTGGCCCTTGCAGAGGCAGGACTCACTCTGCTTCTGCGGTGGGATCCCCCTGTAAAACCCTGCTCTCCTTTACATCCCTATAAAGTCATTGACCTTAGAGGCATCGCTGCAGGTCAGTACTGGGATACCTGAAAGCCAGCTATCGCCTGTCCTCTCTAGACATACCGTAGGCACACTGCAGACAGCGGCAGTTACAACTCCTGCCTGAATCTGATTAGCGAGCTAAATATTTTCTGCTCCATGGGAGCACCCAGTGCCGTATAAGCTGGAGGCTTCCCTCAGGCAATGAACAGATGAGTTTAGCTGGAACAGACTTTGTTATCTTTTGACATTTTATTGGGGAATCGGATACTTCTGTGAAAGAAAAGTTTCTGATGGTGTTCACCTTTCTGAGCGATGCAAAGCCTCTGACAAGCTACAGAAGTGAGCCCCACCACTCAGCTCAAGGGCGGGCCACCACTACCCCCCGAAATGTCCCCAGCTGGGGCAGGAATTATAAGCAGCCTACGTACAGTGAACTCAAGCTCCCCCTTTTCATTTGAAGAGGATTCAAGATAGTAACCTGTCCTGCCCCCACCAAGCAAGCCTTGGGGCCCCCAGCTCCTGCCGAGACCCCCCAGCGTGACCCAGAGCCAGGTGCTGCAGCATCACGGGCAGGATGGCACCTGAACCACGCACAGAGACAACCCTCTCCTACCCCGCTGCAAACCTCTCCCTGCTAAAACTCTACCCACACACACCCACTCTCCCCCTGCATGGCTGGAGGACAAAGAGGGTTTTTGCAGGTTCAGGAGGCCTTTCTTTATTTCTCTTCCTGGAAGCCTGGTTATTATAGCAGTAGCCTCTAGCTACATCTGTGAAGAGGAGCACCTCCACCAGGCATCTCCTGTAATAATGACTTCTTTTTTCTTTGAACTTGCGAGGCACTGTTGTATGACATTAAGAAGGTGAATCCAAAGAGGACCATAGATGTAGGGTCATTCCAAGTAAACCCTGACGGGACACAAGAGAGGAGTAAGGTAACAGAAAAATGATATGACAGCACATAATTGCTGATATGTGCAATTACCAACCACTTATCCAAACAGCAGTTGGTCTTAATCTTACAACCTTTTTTCTTGCTAAGGGTATCAGCCACTAAATTGCTTCTGCTTCCTCTGGGACCCAAAGTAATCTTTAGGCTTGAAATTGAGGTATTTTCCTTCCTTTTCAGTACCTACATTCCTTTGCCTTTTTAATATTTGAAGCTGTATTGTTCCATTGTTAATCTTGATAAAAAATAAATCAGCGCTACATGCATTATTAAGACAGAGAAAGAAAAAGGGAGAACGAGAGGGAGAGAATATACATTCTGCCTGGAGACAGACTGTTATCTAATCAGGCATTGCACTGGAGGTCCAAATAGTGTCCATTGCCATCCATGGGCTTCTTGTGGGTGCTGGATACCTTCAAGTTCCATTGCCCATGGTGGGAACTGAGGGTGGTGGATCAAGCCCTTAAAATTCCCAACTTCCAGGAGCAGAGCTTGGCTTACTCTATGTGTTTTGCAGCATGGAAAATAAAGAACATACTAGATACATGTAAATAGAAAAGCCTCTGGAAATGTTTGGTGAGCTAGGTCATTCAGCAGATATTTCAGAGGATTGTTGTTGACTCAGATAACGGACTTTTCCATCATCAATGTCTGTAAATTAAGAGGCTTAAGAGACTATTTAAGGCATAATGAAGATGTAAGCTGCTTCTCTGTAAATGGCAGCAATCTTCTCAAGATGTTGCTTCTCAGGCCTGACTTCACATGTCTATTCCCAAGCTATCACTGAGAAGGACTGAGGACCAAGCTGTCCAAGGATATGTCTGGAAAGAGGCCACAGCTTTCCAAGGCAGCAGGAGGTGAGACGATTCGGAAGCTGTCCAAGATGTTTGAGTCTTCCGAAGTCCAACTCCAAGAAGTTTATCTGTACTGTCAGTAGGAACTTCAGGCTCRGGGTACCATTGTGGCCAACGGTGTGGTCAACAGCAATGGTCAAATAAGATTAACAACGAAGAGAAAGTGAGAGGAAGGCACAGTGGCTTGCTTGAAATTGCATGGTTAGTCTATAGCAGAACAAGTGATAGCTCTTGGGGTGCTCCTGGAGGGGGTCCCAGGTCAGCACCCCAACCCCTGGGCCTTGCTGCCTCTAACAGTGTGGGTTGGCATCAGACTTCAGTAGTGGGCTGATATGTGTGTATCTTCCTCACTTTGAGCAAGAAAGTCATTTCAGCGCACAAATGATGTCTCTATGTGGGCAAGGGTATGAATGGGTGCCCACACCTGCCTGTGGACACACGGACAAACGGGAGATGACTGCAGTAGGTCTTGGTGCAAGAAGTAAAGCAATACAGATAACTAAGCATACGTTAATAAAGTCTGACTCTAGTGCATACTGCCATTCTTGTTTATTCATATGTTGACCCCAATACTAGCAGTACACATTTCTTAAACAAAATCCATGTCCTGCACTGGTAATTGTTAACATAACAGAGGGTTCGTGAACCCGTCTTTCATCACATCACTTAAACATTATTTAAACAGTATTTTATTACATTTATTTCTTCAGAGGTAAAAACATTTCCTTGCTATGCCTGTCAACTGATTTGAAAACTAAATATCTAAATTGCTGTAGTTTATTTTTCACAATGATTTCTATATTGTTTCAGTATTAGCCTTTGAGAATAAAACAAATATGTAGCCCTCTGTTGTCTTAATTTTGGGATATCAGAAGAATGCTTTCCCAGGAAAGAAATAATGGCTGGCTTGTTAACAGAATGAGTTTTAGACCCTGGTTTGGATCTTCAAAAGTGAGCAAGGGAGTTAGATGCCCAAACCCAGTGACTTTCATTGAGAATTGGTTACTTAAGATTCAGAGGCCTCCTTCAAAAGCTCATCCCTAATCTCTTCAGAACAATTTCTACTTCATTGTAAGGGGGAAAAGGATCTTTGCACAGGAGTTAGCAGGGCTCATTGAAAGAGCTTTAAACTAGATTTGAAGGGGGAAAGGGATAAAACCAGGCTCGCTAGAGATAAGCCTGAGGGCAGCATGCCAATGTTTGAGGGATGGTGTGCTAGGGAGGTCCTTCGGTCTGCCATCTCAGTGGAGGTAGGGGATGGGCATCCATGTGGCAGGAAAGACGCAAGGGTTATTGATGTGTTAGAAACCAGGGAAGGSCCTGAGAATGGTCACATAGGAATTAGGGCTTCTTCCCCCCAAAAGGTGGCAGGATCAATAGCCCAACTGAAGTGCATCTACACCAATGCACACAGCATGGGCAACAAACAGGAGGAGCTGGAAGCCATTGTGCAGCAGGAAAACTATGATATAGTTGCCATCACGGAAACATGGTGGGATGACTCGCACAACTGGAGTGCTGCAATGGATGGCTATAAACTCTTCAGAAGGGATAGGCAAGGAAGGAGAGGAGGTGGGGTAGCCCTGTATGTTAGGGAGTGTTTTGATTGTCTAGAGCTTAATGATGGTGACGACAGGGTTGAGTGTTTATGGGTAAGAATCAGCTGGAAGGCCAACAAGGCAGATATCATGGTGGGAGTCTGTTATAGACCACCCAACCAGGATGAAGAAGCAGACAAAATATTCTATAAGCAGCAGGGAGAAGTCTCACAATCGCTAGCCCTTATTCTCATGGGGGACTTCAACTTACCAGATGTCTGCTGGAAATACAATACAGYGGAGAGGAAACAGTCTAGGAGGTTCCTGGAGTGTGTGGAAGAGAACTTCCTGACACAGTTGGTGAGTGAGCCAACTAGGGAAGGTGCCCCACTGGACCTGTTGTTTGCGAACAGGGAAGGACTTGTGGGTGATATGGTGGCTGGAGGCTGTGTTGGACATAGTGATCACGAAATGACAGAGTTTTCGATTCYTGGAGAAGTAAGGACGGGGGGTCAGCAGAACTGCCTCCCAAGGGACTCTGTCAACCAGGCCCCTAAACAGGCCAAAGTCTGCCCTCCGGATGTCCAAGGTAGCTTGGAGGTCCCAGTTGACTGGAGGTTAGCAAATGTGACGCCCATCTACAAGAAGGGCCAGAAGGAGGATTCAGGGAACTACAGGCCTGTCAGTCTGACCTTGGTGCCGGGGAAGGTTATGGAGCAGATCATCTTGAGTGCCATCACGCAGCACGTACAGG